>PVJO010001267.1:0-95209 GCA_004026905.1 Hystrix cristata | reverse complement strand
TGATAGTTTGGAACATACACATTATATTATTCTAAAATCTATCAGCAAATTTTGTGACCATCAGTATAATCTTTAATATATTTGGGGTTGGAAGAGATATTAGCTTTTATTCAGAAGTGAAATCCTGAACTGTCCTTTTCTTAAAAATGCAAAACCCTTTCTGAGAACAAAAGAAGAGTGATATTGGTTTAAGCAGTGTGTTTCTAATTCCACTGGTTAAATAGTTGTAACACATTTTATGGAGCCAGAAGTCTTTGTGTCAACAATTTCCTCTCCACTCTTGGGAGCCGCTCCTGGCTTTTCTCACTGTGAAAAAGACTGCCTTTTTCTAATGGCTTTCAAGACACTGAAAGGCCATCTTACCCCAGAAAGAATGATCATCATCAAGAGGTTGAATAATAACAAAGGCTGGGGAGGCTGAGGGGAAAAAGAACCCTTTGACATTATTGGTGGGAGTATAAACTGGTACCACCACTGCGGAGATAGATCATGGAGAGTCTACAAAAATCTAAAACTAGAAATTCCATATGACCCAGCCCTTCCCCTTCTAGGTATTGTCCCAAAAGAGTTAAAGTCAACTTATTATAGTGATACCTGCCTAACTACGTTTACAGCAGCACAATTCATAATAGCTAAATCTTGGAAGTGGCCCATTTGTCCATCAACAGAGAATGGACAAAGAAAATTTGTACATGATGGAGTACTACTTTGCCATAAAGAAGGCTAAACTTGGGTCATTTGTAGGAAAATGGCTGCACCTTGAAACCATAGTGTTAGGTGAAATAAATCAGACACAGAAGCTCAAATATCATATGGGTTCTCTACATGAGAAACCCTACTAATAAAGAGCAAAATAAAAGATAGATAACAGGAAGTAGAGAGGTAGATCTTTCTCAAAGGCGAAGGGGATCAAGAGATGGAGGGAGGAGGTAAGGAGGGAAGGGAAAAGGAATGAGAAAAGGACCTGAGATGTTACGTACATGTACCATCTGCACACACAAAAGAAGTCATTATGTACTGCTAACATGTACTTAAAAAAAAGTAAATATTTTAAAAGATTGCCCCTTTTAATATATAAAAATTATTATTTATTTAAAACATTATTATTTTGTCATTATTTATTACCAATAATTGTACTGTACCATTTGTTTATAGCTATTGGAAAGCTGGAAGTCTCAGACTGAACTAAAAACGCCAGTCTCCTGCTTGAAAAACACTCTCCATTTTGAATATGGTATATTAAATAACAAGTAACTGCAGAGATGAATTATAAAGCGCAATTCTCCTGGTCAGGCGTGGCGGCTTACATCTGTAATCCCAGCACTTGGAAGGCTGAGGCAGGAGATCGCTGTGAGTTTGAGGCCAGCCTGGACTACATAGCAAGACCCTGTCCCAAACAAACAAACAAACAAACAAACAAACAAACATTTACATAAATACACATACTCTATATACATATATACACATACTGTATATATATATACACACATATATACATACTATATATATATACAAACACTATATATATATACATATATACACATTTTATATGTATATATCTTTTAGTAATGTGACAACTGTCTTTGAAGTATCTACTTAAAAAAAAACTCAAATTTGTTGATATCGTCAAATCCCCAAGGCCTCTATTACCAGCAGGCCTCTATCTCATCCAGTTCAAATCTTCTGTCCTTGGATGTAAGAAATGTAAAGTTTAGGTCGTTATAAAGTTTGCTTTCTAAAGATGATCATGAGAAGTGTGAAGTCCTAGCTACTTCCTATTTTCTGACTCATTTTTCTACTGGAAAATGTATAAACTGGAGTTTACGGAGAAATATTCTGTATTTGTGAAACCAATTTAATATTCACCTCGCATACTAATTGATGGCCCCTTTGTGCTCCGGAGGTGTGAGGGGCATGGACTGGTCTGGCCTAGAGGATTTCGGGCAAGCCCCTGGGCAAGGTCTGGCCCTCCGCTGGACAGAATGTCAATGAGTCATAGGCTTGGAAAATGTTAGAAATACCCAGATGGGAGATGGCTGTAAAGGTAGCGTGGGTAGGAAGCCAGGGCGGGACAGATTGACTCCTTTCCGTGGCCATTTTGGGACTCCTCCTCCTCCTCCCTTCCTCCTCTTCCCTTCTTCCCCCTCCGCTTCCTCCCCCTCTCCCTTCCCCCTCCCCTCGAAGCCCTGTGTCTCTTTTCTCCCCTGGGAGTTAAGTAATACATGAGCTCTGAAATACAGAGTTGCTGGGAGATACAAACTGGGTGTCACCGAACTGTGGATGTTGATAGGACTAAAGGACAGTGGGCCACAGGAAAGGTGGGGTGACACAAAGAGCCAGCTGTGGCCCTGAAGCACCTCACACAGGAATCCGCAGGACTCTGTAGAGCAAGGTGTAGACACCCCACCTGCTGAGATCCTGCAGAAGGACCAAGTCTGCCAGACGACTCCAGACTCTAGCTCTGCTGCCCTGTGGAAGCAGATCTCTTCTGGCTACTAGTGATTCCAAATCCTGCCTGCATATTACATTCATTGGAATTTAAAAAAATTACCCAAGAGTTCCATCCCAGACCAAAGATGGGGCTGGGCATGGTGGTGCACGCCTGTAATCGAAGCACTTGGGAGGCTGAGGCAGAAGGATCACTACACAGTTGAGGCCAGCCTGGACCACATAGAAAGATTCTATCCAAAACAAACAAACAAACAACAAACAAAAAGCTGGGACTCTGTGTATTGGTACCGACTAAAAGCCCCTGGTGATTGTAATATGTCCTCAAGTTGAGAACTGGATAATTGATAAAAAAAAAAAAAGAGTATTTTTCTGGTAAGGTGAGGGGAATATCCCTGAACATGTTTTTAAAAGCGTTTGATAGGCATTTTGCAGATAAGAACCCTGAAATGAGGGAACAGGGGACAGCCTGCTCTTGGCTGAGAAATAAGGAGGTACTGGGGCCAGGACTGCCCCCTGAACATCTCATTTACAATGCACCACGTTCCTGCTGTGGTGTCTGAGAGGACACAGGATGGAAGCTGAGGACAAGCACATTCCAGGGAAAAGAGGCCTGCAGGGGAGCGAGGCGGGGGCCTCCGAGGGCGGCGGGCACTCCCCAGGCGCAGGGACACAGGGCGGTTGCTGCTGGCTGGGATGGTCTCTGCTTCACATTTCTTTAGGTTTAATTGCTGAAAGAGTGAATATCAACAGATAGCACACACACACACAAAAACCTGTTGGGGGTTTCAAGAACAACTTTTAAGAGCTTAAATGTATAGCAAGGCATGATGCACATATAACATATGAATGCAGACATATTACATATGCATAGTTGCAGAAGTCAAGAGTGAATACTTACGTTGGGTCTGGTTGCCAAGAGCATTGTGTCGCATGTTGAGAACTGAATTTGAAATGTTTCGGATCCTTTAGGGTTACACCTTTAAAATCATTTTTGAGCATTCATCCACAATACATGTATTATTTTAAGTCATTATGATACACTATTACATAAAATACTAAAAACCACAAAATACAAGAATTTTAAGCCAGGCGTGGAGGCATGCTTTTGTAATCTTATCATTCTGGGAGGCTGAGGCAGGAGGATGAAAGGTTTGATGCCAGGCCCAGCAATTTGGTGATGCAGTGAGACTCTGCCTCAATATAAAGAAAATAAAAAAGGGCTGGAGATGTAGCACAGTGCAAAGGCCCTGGATTCAATTCCCTGTGGCACGGGGGGAAAACAATTGGAGCGCTGAGATAAAGAGAAAGCGATATTTTAAGATGATTATTTTTATTCGTGGTAAATACACATTTTGATCTCAAAAAGAAATAATAAAATTAGTAGATACGTCTCTAGATTTTTCTTAAAAGCATCTACTGGTTTGTGACAACGCCATTTTATTGTGACCTCATGTTAATATCTGTCAGAGCAGAAAGAGCCACCTTAAGAAGACAGAAAAATAGAAGACAGAAAGCGATCACTGACCAGGTCTTCAAATTCGTCACTAATTGCGTTTCATTTCCACTTACCGAGTGTGCAAAAGTTTTTGTTGAAAGTCAGCTAATCAATGCCTGTCTTCTTTGCTGTCAGTTCGTTGAGAACAAGATGATATTTCCAACTAAAGTTTCAAAATCCCTTGAAACTCTTCGTCTGGATGATTTCTGCAGAGACCCCAAAGCACGGTTTCCAGGTTGAAGTGTGCAGTAAGAGTTGGGGCACAGCTGCCCAACCTCCGAGCAGGCACCTCCGACCGCCGGGGTGACTGCGGGTGATGCTGATGGTGACGGAGGAGACCAGTGTCAAGTAACGTAACGGTTTCGCAGAGCCTCACACACACACGTCTGCTTTTTGAACCATAAGCGCAGGAGTCTCCTGTTTTCTCTCTATACTCCATGGTGGCGCGCACCCTGCTTTGGGCTCTGGGAGCAATAACAAGCCATCAGGGAGTCTTAAAGGAAAAGCAGGATGAGGTCTATGCAAAGGACAATGAAAGACTAAGTTGGAGCCAAGCGTGGTGGTGCATGCTTGTAATCCCAGCACTCAGGAGGCTGAGGCAGGAGGACAGTCACAAATTAGAGGCCAGTCTGGGTTACACAGTGAGTTCAAGGCCAACCTGAACTATACATAGTGAGACTCTGTCTCACACACAAACACACACACACACACACACACACACAGAGCGATGTGACACGGTGCCCAGACTTTCCGGAACCCCCAGTCCCAGCAGCCCACCAGCTCTGGATGGGCCCTCGCTCACTGCCACCGTCAGAACCGGTCTGTTCCCATCTCTGTGCCATTCTTCTGAGTCACAGATAATTAGCTAATTATAATTCACATCCTAGTTTAGAAATCCTGGTGACTGGTGCTCGAATGCTGATGTTCATCACAGTGATCAAGAAAGAAAATTGTGCTTTCTCATGCTGGGCGAGAGATGGGAAGAAAAATGGAGAAATCGATTTTGAGACATGTGATTCTCTGGACAAGCATTCCCCAGGTGCAGGCACACAGCGCGTCGCTGACCCAGAGCCCAGCATGGACGTTGTCCCTCACAAACCACTCCATCCGCCTAATGCGTCCCTCACAAACCACTCCATCCGCCTAATGCAAGGAGGGCCCGGAAAAGCGCGAGGGAAGATTAGAAAATAAAAGCACCTTAGGAAAAGTTAACAACCAAAAGGAGCAGGATGTTATCTTGCATAGTGGAGAGAAGTCAGGATACAGTCATGGACCACACAAGATCGTGATCAGGTGAGGTTACACTGCCTGCATCTGTCGCGGCCCTCAGCTTGTACACACACACACGCTATGCTGTTTGTATGATGACAAAAACCACACAGTTCTTGGAATATATGCCTGTCATCAATGTGTGACTGTACCTACTTGGGATGTGGACCATATTAAAGAGTAATTTAGCTACATGGAAACAAAGTAACTATTTAAAAGAACATATTCTTGTCAGAGATATACACAGTAGTATTTGTGGATGCGAGGACGATTTTGCTTTCTGTGGTGGACTTATTATTGCCGTCAACTTGAGCAGGAGCACCTGGTTGGACTGAGTTGGTGAGACTCTGGGCGTAGAGGATCCACCTGAGGAGTGTTGCCAACACAACATAAAGGAGAACGGGGGCAGAAGATGGTGGCGGACCGTTTCCCAGGAGACGTTCTGTTGTGGCTGGTTCTTCCAAAGAGAACTTGGCTGTTCTGTTCTCATCACAGAAGGAGCTCGGGGCCTTGCTGTTGTGTAAGATGGCTGCTGTTCGCTTCAGGGGCATTCTGGTCTTCCTCTCTGCTGAGAGCATTGTATCCTGGTTCCGGTAGAGATTTCTTCAGACTTATTCAGTGCAGACACCCATGTACACGGGACAGTGCCCTGGGCTCCTAGCCCTTGATTGGATCTTTCAGGTCTCGTGCATAGAGAGACTTTTGGCACTCTTCCTGCATTTGGCTTATGGGTGAATGTGTAACTTGTACTCGTCCTGTATTGAATCTGCTCTCTTGCAAACCACTGACTCTAGAAAGGTAACTAGGACACTTTCCAATAGCCCAGCAAATAAATAAATAAATAGAAAGAGGATGGTAGATGAAACAAATTTGGCAATGATCATTGTATTACTTTCTGATCATTGGACAGCTTAATAAAATAGATTTTAGGAGCTGTGGAGTGACCCTGAATCACCCTATTGTGTGTACATTTGTGCTGGATGGGAGGAAAGGCCAAGGCTTGAGGATGGAAGACTAGATTACTGTGTTTATGATGTATATTTATATATATATATATATATATCTCAAATATATCTCAAATGAGCCAGGAACCATGGACAAAACCCAAATATATGTAAATGTGTATTCATATGCATACACATTGTGTGTATGTATTTTGGTTTTTGTCCATGGCTCTTGGCTCATAACTCCCTCTCCAAACCAGGCCACAAAATCTAGAATTCTTCTTCCCCAAATTGGGTCATAGAACTTAAAAATATACTCTAATCACCCCCCGGCTTTCTGTCTTGCAGTTGGCTGTGAAGAAATTCTCCAATCCACGTTGTCTGATTGCAGATCATAAAACCCCCATTTCATAAGGGGTCCTGCCCCAGGCCAGGACCAGACTGGACAGACAGGCCTTGCCAGGCCTCTCCACCCCAGCTATTAGTGTCAGATCACACCCTGCGGTCGGGTCACGTTTCTACACGGCTGCCCACACTTCGATCATCTCTCCACAATGAAGTCTCCATAAAACGCCCCTTCCAGAGAGCTGGGTGTTGGGAAGTTCCAGAAGGTGGTGTGCCAAGAGGGCATGGAAGCGCTGTGCCCTGTCTGTTCTATCTCATCGTATCTCTTTATCTGTACACTTTATACTACCTTTTATAAGAGAGTAGGTAAATTTACTTGGTTGTAGCACCCAAGATCTGTGCTGCAACCAAGTAAATTGATTGAACTTGAGGTTATGGAAAAACACGACTCATAGCCGGTCATTTAGTACAGGTGAAAACAACCTGGGGCTTGTGGCTGGCATGTCAAGTGCACCTTGGGGAGTCCAACTTTGGGGACTAACTCCTAACCTGTGGCGTCTGATGCTATCTCCAGAGACACAGTATTAGAGTGAATCAGAGGACACCTAGCTGGTGTCTACTGAAGAATTAGTTGCGTGCTTGCTTGCTGGTGGGGAGAAATTCTTACTTATTGGGGAATTGCAGAAATCTATGTTGACTATTGAAGGATGAGAACACAGTGAATTTATAATTTCCTATTTCTGGTAACTGTCACAGGCTGCTACTTCTATTGTTTTGATTCTTGAGACTGGGTCTCATTATAATATGGATTAGGTCCACCTTGAACTCACTATGTAGTCCAGGCTGGCCTTGAACTTGTGGCGTTTCTTCTGCCTCAGCCTCCATAGTGGTGGGATTACAGGTGCGCGCCACCTCGCCTGACTTTTTCAGGCCACCTCTTCTGATGTGTCTGACCCAGGAACTCTTAGCGCCACTCTTCCTCCCTCGTGGCTCATTTCTTTCTTCCTAGTTTCTCTCCTCATTTTCTTCTCTCACTTCACAATGGCTCAGGGCAGGAGCCTCCTGGAAGAGGGATATGGAGTCTCATCTGAGCAGCGCAAGTCAGCTTTTCCTACCCTGATGGGCCTGGGCGTCCTCACTGTTAAACTCGAGGCCCATGGTCACTATAGGCTCCTACCCTGGCACACTGATAAGTGTAAAAAGCTCCCCAGCCTCCCACTGGTGAGTCACGCTCACCCGGGTGTGGTGGGAGTGGTCAGGTGGGAAGCAGTCTTCTTACTGGGCTCATCTTCGTTCAGGATTCATCAACAGAAAACATCAACATCTGTTCTTCAATAATTTATTTTTTAATATTAACTTTGTGAAGTTACATTTATTTGAGAAAATGAAAAGAAATCCAAAGGTAGGCAGCATTTTATGGAGCAACAACTAAATGTGCAAATTTCAAATATTTTCTCTAAGTATAAATAATCCTATTTCTTCACATTGAGAATGAAAATATTGGCAGACACAAAATATTGAGCCACAATTTTGAAAGAACTCGATGAAAACACTGGAGTTTATTTAAAATCTCTGGAAAGCAATTGGGAAGATTGAGGGCAGGAGAAAAGACCTCTCAAATAATCTGAGGAAAGGCTACAGAGAGTTAGGGATTAGAGATAACTTCAGGTTCGATTCCCTCCTTTTTTCTCAACCCGGGGCGAACGTGGCACTAGCACAAAGCACGCAGAGAAAGGGCAGCCCAGAGACAGACAGGAACATCCTCGCCTCGTGACTACTGGGTGGGTCCCAAGGCTGAGGTGTCCGTGGACACAAGGCCCTTCCCAGCCCCCCATTAGCAGAGCAAATGGAAGCATCGTGAAAGGTCCTGCTCCCCTTTCTCCCTCCTGACCCAACCTTACCCTGCTCCTTCTCTATCTTCTCTCTCAGGAGGTAGGATCAGAGAACAGTTTCTATGTGGCTGGAGTCTACTGAATTCGCCCTTGAACCAATCAATGTCTTCTTTCCCAGGAGTCAGCATCACTGTATCTGAGAGGCCACCCCCATCCCCAACCGTGGTCAAGCATGTTCCCTAAGCAAACAGATTAGCCCACGAAGACAAGGCAGAAGAAACGTCATCACTTAAATAACTGAAAGTTGCAATACAATAAATAAAGTGAATTATACCAATGCTGCTGGGGCAGCATTTCAATATAAAAAAATCCCTCATACATAATATAAGGGTATATTATTTATGTACAATTTTTCTACACAATAATTCAAGATAATCTCTTTAGAAGGAAGACAATGGAAACCCAGAGTCAAGACACTGTCCTCCTAAAAGCTTTCCTAGGAAAGTGTGCCCATGGCAAAGAGCAGCTTGGCGACCTCTCCCCGTGGACAGGTTCTACGTCAGCAGCCTCCGAGTCAGTCGGCACATGCTCCGCGTGGCTGCAGAGCCCGGGCAGGGAAGCAGGCAGCGGGGACCCCTGGCTCCCGCTGCGCTCTGAGCGCACCCACCTCTCAGCTTCCTGCAGACTCCCTGTGCCTGAGGATCTGGCGTCTCATCTCCAGAATGCGAGCATGCGGATGGAGGCTGCAGGGGTGGCTCCGGGCCTCCCATCCCATCTGGGTCCTTTCCCTTTGTCACACCAGGAGAAAGCAGTCCTGACAGGCGGGGCGCACGCTCCAAGTTCAAGGAGGTCGGGCTGCCGGCCTGGTAGGAGAGGAAGGGCTGCTCCGGACTGCCAGTCACAAGCTCTGCCCTAAGGCCACCTGGACACCCAACCCGAGCCTCATAGGCATGACGAGGCGCACGTCTTCCCGCCTTCGCTCACGGACGCCCTCCAGCCACTGTCCCAGGGCTGCTGCCAGTGGCACCCAGGGGCTGGGAGTGTAGCACCATGCTGGGCCCCGTTCTGCTCAGCCGTACATCTGCTTGAACTGGAAGCACTCATTACAGTAGCCGCTGCACTTGGAGTTACCGAAGTGGTCGCAGGCCGGGGCCCGGCAGCGCTGCTTGGGGGGCTCCTCAGGGGCCGGCTCACCCCGGTGCGCCCCGAGGCCCAGGCCCACACGCTGGCCGAGGTGCTGGCACTCCATGCACAGCTCCTCGCTGCGGCAGGCCAGGATGTTCTTGCAGGAGGCCCGGGCGCACTTGGGCCTCGAGGCGCCCTGCGTGGTCCTCAGCAGGTCTCTGTGCTGACTGGATCTCTGTGAGGGAAGGACAGAGAGTACGTGAGACCTCGTGGGGCAGTGTGGGTTCTACAGGGGCGCTTGCTGCTGCTCCCGGGAACAAGGTTTCCTCCGAAACCCGGCGAAGCCCACCTGGCCCCAGTGGAGAGCGCGGGAACTACCAGTCCCGACAGGGAGGCCTGCGAACAGGGCTGGGCTCTCCCCTTGGGGTAATAATCAACGCCCTTATACGAGAGCTGCCCGCCCTTCTGCACACAACAGGTGACATCCAGCTGTGTCTGGGTCCCCGATCTGCCGTAAGTTGGGGTTCTGCCTCATCTCTGCTCACAATGAAGGACTGCGGAAGAAGTCTGCTTTGTAGATGTCTATGCTTCTACTAGAAACCAAAGATGTTTCTGATCAACACCTGGCTTTCCAGATGCTTGAAGAGGTTTCATTCTACGCCTTTTTTTTAATTGGCTTTTTAAAAGTGAACTATCAAGTATATTTAAACCATGCAAATCGACAGCATAGCTTCGAACCTGGGCGGCCACAGCGGTGTGGACACCTCACTCAAGTTCCCGCAGCAGACTCTCCCCAGCAATCCCGTGTCAGGAGCACAGCCCGCCTGTCCCAGTCCCTGACACGCCGGGGGATGCTCCTCAAAGCGTCTCACCAGTTGCTCCTCAGTCCTCTTGGCCTCCTGAAATCTCTGGTTCTGAGCTTCAATGAAGCACTTCTGACAGTACCCTTCGAACATGGTGCTTCCAAGGGTGCCACACTCCCTGCCCAGGCACGGAACGGCATTCTGGAATCTGGACCCCGTGGGGCTGGCTTTCCCTGAGGCAGCGACAAAATCTACAGGGAAGCAGACGATGCTACTCAGTACCACACCTGGGCCACCACACAGACACAGATAAGCTGACGCACTTCACACATTCAGCCAAGTCACAACAGGATTACCGAACCGGCCTTGACTTCACAGATCTCTCACTTGGAACCCGTGGCCCTCACTAGTCGGTGGCAAAGCTAGCAGCTGACCTTAACTACCCACCCTGTCTTGAGTTAGAGACTTCCCAAGCCACACACGCTTTCTTACAGTCAGTGGAGACTTCCTTCTCGCCAGCTACTCTTCATATTGAGTTTCTCTATTATATTATATTATTTATTTATTGGGTTCTCTTGAGACAGGGTCTTGCTATGTAGTTTAGGCTGACCTTGAACTCACTACGTCACCCAGGCTGGCCCTAAACTCTCTGCCATCATCCTGCCTCAGCCTACCGAGGGCTGGAGTGACAGGCGTGCGCCACCATGTCAGGTGAGTTTCTCGATTATATACCAAAGTTGTATAAGTCTACTTTAAACCGTATCTCATAAACGCAGGCAACAAATGGCCTTATGAAAACAAACTCTATCTACTGGGCAATTTCGGCTTTGGCACGCAGTCACTAAGAGACACTGGCATACAGTGTCTCCTATACCCACATGTAGCTGGCTGAGCCACGTGACTGTCCCCAAGTGCTCAGCACAGGGGGCTCTGAGCACTTGACCCTGCCACTCAGAAGGGCTCCTCTTGAAGGTCAGGAACAGAACTCCTGCCGGGCAGGAGCTGTCACATTCATTAAGATCGAGCGCTGCACTCACGTTTGTTTTCTTTGTACTCGATGAAGCACAGAGTGCAAAAGCCCTTGTTTTCTGGAGTCCCGAAATACGTGCAGCCGGCTTTCCTGCACTTGCTTGTCCCAGTCCTGTCCCCTGGAGTCCGTGTGGCCTGAGAGAGGCAGCCAGAGGGGGTATCATTTGCGGCTCTGCGACAAGAATGCGGGGAGAGACTCTGCATGAGCTGCGAGGGGTCGGACTTGGACCTCTGGTGACAGGAAGAAGGGGCGCCAGAGCCGAGGCTGGAGGAGGACTCCGTCGTGGTCCTCTTGAAGCAAGTGCTGCAGATCCCGTTAAATGTCCTGGTGGCGTCTTGGAGGCAGGCCCGGCACTTACCGGGATCCAAATGCCTGGTGGTGTCCACAGTCTGGCTGGCACTGAGCTGCCGGGCACTGTGGCATCGCTCACAAAATCCGTTGTGCTGCACGTTCAGCGTGAAGGGGCAGCCGGGGCTCCTGCACTTCATGGCTGTGGTCTCGCTGAACAGGAAGAGGCTGGGGGCTGTCGGCGGGGCCGAGTGAGGCCCACCCACTGGCTCCTCGGGACGCCAGGCCGAGGGCTCGTAGGCCTCTCCCCGAGAAGCCCCGAGCGCCATGCCGGGGAGCCCCTCGGGGCCGGCCTTAGAGTTCAGCTTTGGGAGTTTGTTTTGCGTCTTTTGGCGCCTGGCCGAGCACTCATGGCAGAAGGGCTGGGTGTTCACAGACATGAAGAAAGGACAGTTGGGCGTTTCACATTTTACATCCATGAGAGAAAGCTGGGGTGTGGCGGGCTCCAGGGGGTTCTGGACATGCGCCCCTCTCCTCCCCTGCTCGTTGTTTTCCTGCCATTTCTTGTACTCGTGCTGAACAAGTTCAAAGTAGTCATCTACCAGATTTATTTCTTTGGGTAAGTTAGCTTCATCCAACCTAAAGACCCAAATGGGAAAAAATGAGATTATACAAAATGACATGCAACGCTTGACAACATTAGCAGACGCTGGCAGCAGTTTTCAGAACGTGGAGTGTGGCAGTAACTCTATGATCATTCACTGAAATGCAGGCCTGTGACAAAACACGGTTCAAGACGCTTCCTAACATGTTCTCCAGTAAAGCGTGAGGTCATTTGGTATACGTCTCATTTTTTCTAAAATCAGTCTCACTTCATCAATTTTGGTTCACACAAAATTATAGATAATTCTTTAAGAAAGGTCCTTGGGGCTGGGGGTGTAGCTCAGTGGCAGAGCACTTGTTTAGCACGGAAGAGACCCTGGGTTCCATCCCCAGCATCACAAAAATAACAAACCAAAACGAAAAGACATGAAAGCAAGCAAGCAAGGGGTCTTTCGTGAAGAGCTTTCTATCTCATTACCTATCGCTCTTTTAAAGTCATTTTCACTAACTTCTCAGAGATTAAATTTCTAGTGAAACATTACTAGGGCTGTTCGTGTGGGACCGGAATGATCAACTTTGGAACTCTGTGTTCTGGATTTTGCTGTCCTTAATTTTCAACTTGGGTCTGGTCTCTGCTGAAAGTTCTCTGCCACAAGTAAAGAAGAGGCAGACACACCCAAAGCCGCTGCTGATGGCTGACTGTCGCTGGCTCATCTCTGCTTGGAGAAACCGATTCTCCTACGCCCTCACGGTTGTCTCAAGCCTTCTAAATTCTCAGAACCAGGCACCTCTTTAACCTAAAGCCAGGTTTGGAGCTTGGATTCGGGTACAGTGGAAACTCTGGGATCTCCTTCCATTCCTCGGAGCGGCTGTCACATAAACACAATGTGCAACCCAGTGTGTGTCTGTTGTCACCAAGAAGCCAAAAAGAAAAGGCTTTTTGCTTCCAATAGTTTTCACTAGCTCTTATTTTTAATATGTACTAGAGCATTTAGTACAAATAAGTAGAAGATTTTTAAAACCCACAGCATCCAGATACTCAGGAAAATCACAATGGAACATCATGTGTTTTCTGTTTGAAACCAAAGTTGGTATTGCCTTGAGTAGCCCTCTCTGCCTCTTTAAATTTGTTTCATATTGGAGGGAACTGGTTGCAGTTAATTTTATTGTTGAGCTTTGGAATGGCAGTCGCCTACATGGCTAAAGTAAAAGCAATCAGAAATAATAGATAAAAGAGCTAAAAATCAACGGCTTACTTTGCAGCGTTAATCAGATGGGTGGTGCCATGGTCCCAGCCTTGGACCGGGATTTCTATCACCATCAAATACTCCTTTAAGAGCTTTTCCTTCATCTCATTTTCAAGATCTGTCAAAAAGTGAATTTTTAAGTCTTCAAATCTTCCTCGGTCTCTGTCAACAAGGGGCACAGCTCGGATTTCTAAGGGGAAAAAAACAGCACATAAGTAAAATATTACTCCCTCACAGGAGGTTGAATATAAAGCCATACATAAGCACAAAATTTAAAAAGCACAAAAGCATCATCCAGTCACACGAAACTCAAATGGGAAAACAAAGTGCACTGAACTCTAATACAAAATGCAATGTTTTCAGGAGGCTCACAGAATACTAAACCAGCCAGCACCAAGCGGTGCTTACTGGTTACGCTCTCACATCTAAAGTCAGCTGGGCCTGACCGTGTCACTATCCAGCTATGCCACAGCAGACAGGTTATTCACCTCTGTGAGGTTCAACTGCTGCAGCAGTGCCACGAGGCTCCCTGCGCCCACATCTCACAGGGATGCCACGAGGATGAAACGGGAGGAAATAGTGTACCTTGAACCTACAGCGCTGAGCACAGGGCCACTCCCATCAGGCCACCAGCCTGGGAACCAACCTGACAGACCCCGGCCTGCTCCGGGTCTGCACAGCCCTGAGGCCTCTTTCACCTTAATCGGTCCTGTACTAATAGGAACTGTGCTAGGAATGTGTATACACGTACTTTCTGGTCCTGGTGATGAGCATGCTGAAAATACTTCCCTGCGCATAGACAAAAAGATGTGGGGTATGCCCATGACTGAGATCACACTACTACTGCAAGTATACGACTTGAATCTGAAATCCAAAATCTGAAATGCTCTCAAATCTGAAACTTCTGAGCAGATTTTAGAGCATTTTGGATTAGAGATGTGCAACTGGTAAATTTTAATATTTAAAAAATCTGAAAAACTCTGAAATCTGCAACGTGTTTCCTTATCCCAAGCATTTGGGATAAGGGACCCTCAACCTGTACTAAGCACATGACATAATGATTTTTTGTTTTTGTTTTTGGTTTTTGGTTTTTTTTATAATGATATATTTTAAGAAAAACAGTATGTTTAAATAAGACTATTTCAATGAGCAGCCAGAGAGCGAACCTCGGTGTTCCGGGGGCTGAGAAGAGTGAGGGATGTAAACAGATGCGCTTTCTTACCAGGCCCGCTGTCCTTCAGAGTCACCAGAGGTACAAAGTGGTGGCTGTCGTAGCCGAGGACGATGGGGTATCGGTAACACTCCTGGGCGGGCCAGTGGAGAGGCAGGTAAATGCCACCCACTTTCAAAGGGGCGAAATTGGAACCCGATTCCAGACTTCTCAGCATTTTGTCTGCCAAGGAAGGAAAAAGAAAAATAAGGTCCCCATGTGACTTTCATCAGTTTCCACCAAGTACTGACAGCTGTAACTTTGGGAATGTGGGTTTGTCCTAAGAACCACAACACATGACAGCAGCACGGAAATGCAAATATGTGAGGGACGTGCAGGCACCTCACCAGAAATGACAATGATGGGCCGTCTGAGGATGTTGCTGAGGACGAATATGTGAACTTCTTCCAGGGAATTGTACTGAAGCCCGCCGCGGGCCGCGGGGGAGTCTGCGGACGCCATTCGAACGAGGTTGTCCCATTCCTCGGTCCAGTTCTAAGGGAGAGAAGCGGGAGCGGGTTGAATGCATCTGTATTAAAGAGGCTTCCAGCACTACTCTGCAGTACTGCACTTCTATCACTCAGCTTATTTCTTTCCCCTTTCTGGAAGTCATCGTTCAAATGATCATCCTTTTTCCCTGTTTTGGGTTTCTAACTTTACTGTTTTCCACTGCAAAGCAAACTCAAAACTGGGGGCAGCACTTGCTTTAAAAAAAGTCCCTGATGAGGTGCAGTACTGAAGCCCCCCATCCGAATGTCCACAAAAATCCCAAACTTGTGACCCAGACTGCTGAGGCAACGGCCTGCTCAGTGCAGCACGTGACGGGCAATTGAAAGTGGAAAACAGGCAGGCCTGAGGAGCGGCCCTGGGCAGGGGCTGGAGTCTGCCGCTGGGCAGCTTCAGGGTGCAGCAGTCCTGGGATTCGTCCCACCGGAGGCTTCTGGGGCTTTCCACTGAGCATGCTGTGCTTAGCCAAACCCATGTGACCCAGTAAGTCATCTGCTCCTCCAGAGGCGGGGATGGCTCAGAGGACCCTTCACCCACATGGAGCCAGCAACAGGGATGTCCTACAGGGACAGCACATACCCGAGTATCGTAGTGGAGCCCTGTTTCCACGAATTCCTGAGATTTCAGAGACTCGAGCTGCCAGCGGAATTTGAAGTTGCGTGTGTCTGTCTCCTTGAGTGTGCTGAAGAGGGCTTTCCTCAGGACCAAGTCAGTGTCCTGGACACCCCACATGTACTGACAAGCAGCGTGCATGAGGCAATTGCCGTCACCTGAGGACAGAGGCAGATAAGGAGCAAGGTCAAGCCATCTGCACATGAGGACCTGCAAAGGATTCAGAAGAGACTGGCCCCGCTCCTAGCAGAGGGGCTGAAGGGCTTGAGTCCTTAGTCAACGACCAACTGATGACATTTCACACAGTGAAGACGGCTGTAAGGAGCCGTACCAACAGGGCTGAGGAGCCAGGGACCTTGGTTCTAGTGGGGTCTGCTCCTAGCTGGTTCAGGTGACCTTGGGGGAAACCGATTAAGGTGTCTGGATAGTCTTCCTCTTCATGAAATGAGGGCTCTGAATGTCTACGGTCTACCTCTTTCTAACAGTCCTTGGTTTGCTGGCTAAGGCACCAGCACTAAGCAAGAGCAGCCAGGGCAACATGCACAGACCAGGAAGCAGGCCGGGCCCCGCCTACTAGACAGAGATGGTCTTGCTATGACTCAGTGGTAGGACCATGACTGGACCATTCCACTGCGGCTTTGGGGCCCTGGGATTCTTCTTTCCTGGTCTGTGCCTTTAGCCTGCCAGCCCTGGCCCCAGCCTCACCAAAATGCATTACGTGAACCTGCTTGTGAGCAGCTATAAAGTCCTTTTTAAAAGTTAAAAAGCACTTAGATGCCAAAATTTTAAAATATTTCAGTGTCTAGAGCTGACATTTTGAGAAAAAGGTCAATTTTCTTCCATTAATTTGTGACTTTTCCAGGCTCAAACTCACAATTCAACATGGCTTTTTTTCAACCCCCAAAGAGTAATAATAAACATTTCAGGGGAAATGTTTAAGAGGGGGAAAAAAAGGTAACTTCTTAATTGCCTGTAGGAAGTGCAAAATAGTTTTTATTTTAAAAAAAGTTAAACTATTTTCTTACACTATTTTATAGTAACGCAATACAGCTACTTGGAATTTTATCAAATTTTAATCAAGCAATTTTAGTCACGCTGTAAAAGACATTTTTAAAAGACCCTCAAATACATATCCATAATCAATATTCCTTCAATTTACACACTTAGAAACACCAGCGAAGTCACACAGATGAACAAAAAGATCACCCAAGCCTTGTGTCCCAGCAGAAGTGTAGCAATGATTGCATTCTGTTGAAATTTCCCCTTTGCAAAATCTAGAGCAAAGATAAGGCTTTTTTTCTTCTTCTTGTGCTTACTTTCAGTTCTTTATTGAGATGCACCAGTATAAAATTCCCTAAGTAACATCTGGAATTCCCCAGTGCTAAGTTATTTGACTAGCAATTGAGCAACAGCTATTGTACGTTTTGTTCTGGTGTGTAGACATTTACACTGTGAACTGCACACTGGACTTTCCAAGTGGGTGTGGTCAGGGTGAGTTGGAATAGGGCTACTCATTATACAAGTGAAATCGCGGCAGCCAATAGACGCTGGAATTTTTCACACGAAGTTTCAATTTTATGCCACCTACTCCCTTCCTCATTCACCACAGTCTCATATCCTCAAATGCAAACTTGTGAATCACCCCCTCCCCAAACAGAACATTGACTTTGAAGAACCCTTCCTATAGGGGGAAGCATTAAAACAAAATAAAGGGCTAAAACTTAGACAAGAAAAGCCACTTGTTTCCTCCTTCCCTTAAATATCATTTCTTCCTTTTCCATAATTTCAAGAAATTTTCTTCGAAGTAGGAAAATCAGGATTTGGGGCCCCAAAATCCCTGTTTCCCAGGAAATGTTATCAAAATACACTTGCTTTTGTAGTTTTATTTGGGCATGCATCCTTGTTGCAAAATAAATGTCTACTCTTTATGTTCTTTTCTTAGGAAATAAAGGATTTCCTGCCTGAAGGACATAGTGCAGAATGTAGGTTAATTCTGTTCGTGATAATAAGGTTTTCCCCTTTCTACCCCATCTGTAATTCTCCCAAAGTTGACTCTTTTTTTTTTGTACCAAAAATGGGACAGAGTTGAAACCACAGACTGTCTGTCAGGTATATAAGCCCCTTGATGACGACTTAGCATAATTATCTGCTTCTATGCATCACTTGATTTAATGCCAAGAACAAGGTAGACAATAGCTATCTCCAATTTTCTTTGAACTTTTTGTTTCTAGGAGTCTAAGCTTCATAAATACATGTAAGATGTTAAGGTGATGTAGAAGAGCCCCCAGAATAAAAACAAACAAAAAAGATCTACATCCACCAATCACTTTGTGTTATTCAAGTCAAAAATAGCCAAAGCTAATGCACCAATTAAGTTATTAAGTTAATGTTCTTATCATCATCATTGCCAATAAGGATTTTCTGCTCTTGGAGGTATTATTTTGATCAGGATAGTTTAGTCACTGATGTAAAGACCTCAGATTGCTGCTCTCTCTTACTGAGGCTCTGTGCATTTAACTAATCTTCTACAATCTACTCACTTATTCTAATATCGACATTTAAAAAAGCAGAATTTTGTACTTGCATGGATGTTTCGGTCTATGCACCTATTTTTGCTCAAAAGAAATGATTAAAATATGAAACAGAAAAGCTTGGAACAGGGAATAGCTATTAGCGGCACAGTGGTATAGGACCATAGGCAATCGGACCCAGGTAAGGGAAGAGAAAACAACTTCAGATCCCCAACAGCCGTTTGCTGCTTAAACCATAAAATATACAACTCAAGAATTACAGGGACATCACAATCATTTTCTAGTAACAGGGTAAAACAATAGTGATACCAGTTCTCAGGACCATGCTTTCCTTTTGAACTTAAACCTTTTCAAAAATTTCTATTACTGGCCAGGGAAGAGCACTCTACAGATGATTGAACAGCTGTAAGAATTAGAAACATTCATCACCTAAGTGGGGCATGGTGTTTAGAAAAACACATTCCCCAGCCTCACAGCCCTGTGTATTCAAGGGAATACACATGTTTAGAAAATATTCTGGAAGAAAATGTTCACCCGACAAGCTTGCTTCTATCGTGCACCCCTCACAGAGCCTGTGGCTATGATCAGCACAATTGAAACCTGGCGAAGGGGCGCCGGCAGCCCGAGCGCAGAACCAGACAATCAGAGTCAGCTTACCATTGGTTTTCAGCGCCACGAGCTTCCTGACCTCACGGCACCAGTTGAGCTTCTTCTGGCTTTCCAGGGAAGCCTGGATGGTCCTGTCGATGAGGGCTTTGTGGATGACCTCCCGGAACGGGGGACAAAACTGGCAAGTTCTGAACATTTCCAGCGTGTACCGGTGCATGGTCTTAAAATGATGAATGATCCCATTCGTAGGTTTGAAAATGTCTTCTGGAGTTCTCTCTCTTATCTTCACAGCTTTCCGCATGTTGCTTAAATACAAAGCCTGGGGAAGGAGGTGTGCGGCCATGGCGTCTACGATGCCTGAAGAGCAGGGGAAAAAACCCATCCCGTTAGCCTGCCTTTGATACTACTGCTATCTACCTGCCAGCAGGAAACCCCACCGTCTGATCTTGGCATTACCCTGGTCTGTAGGCAAAGGATCTTAGTCACCTCTACTCCCAGGATACGAGCCGGCCTCAAAGATGAACTCACACTGGACTGTTTTAAGTTACATCACTTTTAAAGATTAGTCTAAACAAGAGAAGGAAGGTGGAGAGTGCGACTGAGGAGGAGGGGAATAACCCGTGTTTTCAGTAACATCCGTCACGGAGTCCAGCCTGTCTGTCAGCAGCAGGTCCTGGGCCACAAAACCACTGAAGCTGTCTTCTGAGGCTACCCTGGAATGGCCACTGGGTGTTAGCTGCACTGGAAGCCAACCAAGGGCACTACGGAGCCTGGACAAGTCTAGCTCCTCCCCTGAGACCACCACCATTCAATCCTTGCTCTTGGGCAAAGCATCGAGCTCTCTCTAAACACCGCCCCCTTCCCCGTGCTGCTATGACAGTGACTATTTTTGGAAAGATCCTACAACTTTATGCCGTTGCCTTGGCTAATGCTCGGTGTTTCCTCTTTAGCCCCAAAGCAAAGTATAAAGAGTTTATTTACGAAGCTTCTTACAATATTTACTGCAAAATGGAATAACCAACAAACAAGCCTATTTCCAGCAAGATGCTTTGCAGTTTCAAGAGCAAATGGACCACATTCTTTTAGAACTTTGCCACTGGACTACACTCACGGCATGAGAGTAAGAAATTGAACAATACTTGATCAGCAGATTCTACACTTCGAAGAAACAGATACTGGACCTCATTTTGACTCCTCTGTCAGCCACATTTTACCACTGCCCTGCAGGTACCAACCTTCAGGTGTGTTTCCACCCTATCCTTCACCCTGAAATTGGCAAGCATGATCAATAGATAGAGGAAACAAAAATCTGGAAGCTGACAGGAAAGAAGTCTGAGGACAAAAGAAAGCAGGATGGGGTCAAAGACCAGCCTCCAGCACCCACTGCTGTCCCATGGGACCTGCCTTGTTATCCATCCTTATCTGCAAGACCACAAAGCTGTCCACTCTAGGAAATTTCCCAGCAGAGGTTAATCCCGCTCCTGCATCACGCTATCTGCCAGGACAACCCTCCAGGAGAGTAATACGTTCAACTACAGGGAGAAGAAATCTAGAGTTTGAGGAAGCCACTCAGGTGGGTCTGCGACCCTCTCTTAAATCACTGGTAGGGTGGTTCAAATTCTTGTGGGCCACTCGAAGGACAGAGGTTGGGAACTAAAGGACCCTGAGGTTGTTTAAGGATTTGCACCGAGATTCCTAATCTGATTGCTGGAAGAGGCTCTGGGTCAGAAGGCGATCTCTCCATTGACAGCAGACATTCCCTCCGGGGGGAATTGAGCAAAACCACAGCAGGACTAAGGACACAGTGATGAGACAAAAATGTCACACACTTATCCATTGTGGTGTGGCAGAAGTCTCTTTCACGACAGCATGAATCCATCCATCCACCCATGAATCCCACCAGACAAGAACTGCCTGACCGCCCACCAAAAACCAATCTCTGGTTGACGCTGGGGCTGAAAGCCAGAGGTGATCTTATCCCCTACTTGAAATCACACACACCTTGCTCAGCAGCTAGAGCACGGGCGGTATAGGCCCTGCCTGGCCCCAGGGCCACACAGGGGCGGGCGGGGCTTTGTCCAGAGCCAGGTCCTCCAATACCTGCCCCTTGCTAGCCCCGTGAAACCTCACCTGAGGCCGCAATGGGCTAGCAGCTTTCAGAGAGCAACAGCCAGGCGGTAGGAAGATTCTGCACAAACTACTCTCGCCTCTTATTGCTTTCTGGCTCTTCTAGTTTTCTTTTCCGGACCTAAAGATCTTTTAGCAAAGATCTAAAATGATGAGAGCTATAACCCATATGCAAGACACGAAAATACCAATATTGAACAGCTCAGTGCATCCTCATTCATACCTTTTCTTCCTGTATGGCCTGCACCATCAAAATCACCTCTTTAAAAACAAACAAACCTACAGCCCAAGTTTCCAGTTCTTGGACTTCTCCATACTTGAGATTAAAGGATAACTTTTGCTGACATTAATTGTAATGTCTTTATGGGCAAAAACATACAGTATTACCCTTAACTTTTTTTTTATACGTTACCTCACTGCCTTACTTACATATCATTTCCCAATTTTTGTCAGTAGGATCAATAAGATTCTACAGAACTTAATCATCGCAGTCTTTCCCCCTTGTTTTATTTTTTCCATTCTGGGCTGACATTTTTGTCTGTGATGTGGAAATTTATGAATTATTTATCAACAATACCTCGGCCAACTGTTGGGAAGTACCCCTCCCGAAAACTACAAAGAACTGCAAACCCCTCAAGCAGCACCTTAGACCGTGGGAACGGGCCACCGACTGGCTGGGACACCAGGGCTGCGGGACAGAGGCCTCTTCCACAGCCAGGGTCGCTCCTGCCCCCCTAGGCTGCCCCACACTCCGCCCGCTGGCTTCCCAAGGAAAAATGAGCGGCAGGGAGGGCTGAAAACAAAGCGGGCTCCCAAAGAGCTGGGCTCCTTTCTCACTTAATGCCACCGCTTTCCTGAGAGGCCAGGTGGCAGGATGTGGGACGACCCAGGCTGCCGAGACAGAGTGTGGGGCAGGGGCTGACGCGGGCCCCTGCTCCCCGCTCCTAAGGTGCATCCAGTGACCCTCCTCCCTGCATCTTTCTTAACTGCTGCAGCCGGGAAGCTGAAAGCCGGCCCACCCAGCCCCTGCACAGAGCCCCGAGCGTCCATTCGCGTCCCCGGGCCCCGGGCCCCCCGGGGCTGGCTGCCCGTGCAACAGCCGTGCCTGCTGGGCGGGATCTGCACGACCCGGGAAGAAACGGCCGCGCTTCTGCAAGGTCTACGTGGCTACGAGCCTGCAGCGCGCGCCTCCAAGACCGAGACGTGGAAAGGAGCCTCAAAGCACCCAGGACCACCGGCCCGGGCCAGCCGCACCCCGAGGTGTCTGCACTGTCGGCGGCGGGAGGAAGCCAGGGCTGTCACCCTGACATCTGCCGCGGCGACCTCGGCCCCAGCGCTCCGAAGCCCGGCACGGGCGCTAGCGATCCGCGCGCGGCCCCCGCCGCCCACCCCGGGCGGCTCTGCAAGCCCCGCGCCCGGCCGGCACTCACCTCTCCGGGCCGCGCGCTCGCTCGCAGAGTCGGGTCGGGGATCCGGTCGGAGTCGGGCTGGGGGTCGGGCCGAGGCTGCACCCCATGGACGCCCGGCCCTGGCCGGTCGGGGGTGTGGATGCGTCTCGCGGCCGCGCTCCGCCCCCGCGAGCTCCGCGCTCTCCGGGCCGCGCCGCTGCGGACTGTGCAGTTTCCTTTTCGGCCTCGCAGTTGTACCGGCCGCAGCTCCCCCGGGGATTTCCACCCGGGACTTTCCAGTCACCTGACGGCGCGCCGCGGGCGCCGCGGTCGCCAGGGGGCGCGCGAGGCCACCGCGCGCCGGGCCGCGCGCCCCGCCCCGCGGCCGCCGCGAGAAACTCCTGCGCCCCGCCCCGGGGTGTCCCCGCCTGAGTCACCGGGCATTTCGGAAGCTGCGTCCGCGTCACATCCATGTGGAAATCGTGGTGATGGGAACTGGAAACGAAATCGGGTCTTTTCTCTTTTTACGGCCGGTTTTCTGCAGAAAACATCAAGCGGGGACCGGGAGGGAAATCAGAAAGACAGAAAACCCTAAAAACCACCCCGGCGGCCCGGCAAAGTCTGGGCCGAAGTAACTCAGACCCGCGAGCGGAAAGAGCGCAGGGCCACAGAACAGGCAGAGAGCACGATATCGGTAGATCATAGGAGGCAGGGAGCTCTTTTACAGACGGGAAGGGGACGAGGAGAGAATTAACCAGCTCCACCCAAGGAATGGGGCATTATGTGCTGCAAACGTGCACTAAGACAAATAAAAATTAAAAAAATAGAAATGCCAATTCCCAGGCTCCGAAAGAAAAGTCTGGGCTGAGCACCAGAAGCCGCTTTGGGGACAGCGCTCCCCAGCCCGGCTCCGGGCTGGGCTGGTCCTGCAGCCTTAAGTTCTGGGGCAAGGGCCGGTGTAGGTAAAATTAGCCCTCTGAGCAACCCCAGTCCCACCCGCCACTCACTCCATTTCTCCTTTATTGCTGCACACCTCGTGGAGTCACACTCGAGGAGGATTTCAAGCAGGCTGTGGTGACGCAGGCCTTCGACCTCAGCACTCTGGGAGGCTGAGGCGGGAGGATCGGAAGTTCAAGCCTAGCCTGGGCAACTTAGCAATTTGGCAAGACCCTATTTTAAGGGCTGAGGATGTATTCAGTGCAAAGGCCCTGGGTTCAATGCCTAGTACTGCGGGGGAGGCATTTCGGAAACCACTCTACCTCACTGTGGGCTTTCCTTTGCCTGTCTAGGGCTTCATTAGGTGTGTCTTAGAGGTCCAGGTAATTGGGTCACTCCAGGGAGCCCACGGCTGGTAACACACCTGTGTTCGCTGTGTACATGGCACTGCCACGCACTGCCTGCTTGGGAAGGTGAGGTCATGCGTGAGCAGGTGCCAGCTGCCTGGCCGTGGAGGTGCAGGAGCCGGGTGAGGAGGGCCGTGCTTTACGGCCTTCGTGCTTTCTGCACCCAGGTGCCCCCTTGGCCCAATTCCTAGAAGGTCTAAAGGACCAGTGGAAATATTGAGGGCCACTGAGCCCTTAGAGAAGTCTACTTCCCTGCCTAGCAAGGACCTGCAGAAACTGGGCCAGGGATGGGGTGGAGGGTACCACTTTGACAAAGGGAGGCTTGGACCAGACAGCACTGGCTTCTATCCCAAGGCTGGTCCTAGTGTTTATTTATTTATTTGAGACAGGCTCCCATTATGCAATCCAGGCTGATCTTAAATTCTCTATGTAACCCAGCAGAATGGTCTCGAATTTGCAGCAATCTTCCTGCCTCAGCCTCCCAAGTGCTGAGATTACAGATGTGTGCCACTATGCCTGGATGGTCCTAGTCTTTGTTTGTTTTGGTTTGGTTTGGTGCTGGTGCTGGTGCTCGAACTCAGGACCTTGAGCTTGCTTGGCAAGCACTCTACCACTTGAGCTAAATCCCCAGCCCCCTGTTTTGTTTTGTTTTAAAACAGGGTCTCTCTGTGTAGTTCAGGCTGGCCTCAAACTCATGGCAATCCTCCTGCACCAGCCTCCCAAGTGCCAGGATTACAGGCATGAGCCACCAGGCTGGACTTTGTCCTAGTCTTTTTAAATCGCTGGCTGGAATTTTTTCCAACTTCGTATCTCCTGGTAGTATTTGTCCTCTGCTGATTCACACACATTTTCAGCAGTCACCACTCCAACAATAGGCTGTTGAATCAGTGATATAAAATGACGTAGCTTGAGTACTTACGTAGGTTTCCACATACTTTTTATGTGACGCTTAGGGAACTGCAGCCGTCCCCACGATGCTCAGCGCAGAGTGGCTGAGTGGCCCCTGGGACCTGCGCCCCACGCCGAAGTCACATGCACAGGTAGCCACGTGGCCAGTCTGAGGGTCCTGCGGGCACCTGAGTCACTGAGGCAAATAGAGACTCAGGTCTCACCCCGGGAGCCTCCTGGGCACATGGAGAAGATGAAAGCAGATGCCGAATGCCAAGGAGGATGTTGATTGCCACCCACCTCCCCGGCTGCCTCTGTCAACTCTGTGCCTGTCTCAGTGGGTCACTGGCGTCCCGCGGTGCTCCCACAGCCCCTCTGGCTCCTGTCTCACTCTCGGGTTTGCTGAGTGAAGAAGGCACCAGGGATATCAAGCCCTGAAGGTCAAGGTAGTACCTGCCACTTCCGGCTGTCCAGACAGCAGCTGGCTTGCCTGCCAGGGTTTGTGACAAGGACGAAATAGTGAGTCATGGGAGCGTGGTCCTGGATTTTGTTCTTCTTCCATTTTCCGTGACTCTGCTACTGAGTTCATAGATGCCCGCTGCTGATGCGTACATGTTTTTAATCCTGGCTACTTGGGAGGCTGAGGCAGGAAGAGCGCCGTGAGTTCAAGACCAACCTGGAATGCATAGCATGAGACAGACTTGATAGGAAGGGGACCAGTCTCAGCTCAAATGCAGTTCAAGAGTACCCCTCCCCTGCTGTCCCCTCCCTCCCTCGCTTTCTTCTTCCTTTTGGACAGATAGGGTCTCACTATATACCTTGGGCTGGTCTTTAATTCATTATATAACCAAGACCTCAAACTCATGATCCTCCTGCCTCAGCCTCCTAAGTACTGGTATTACAACTGTGCACCCCCCTACTTGGCCCAATTCATGACTTTCCTAATCAAGAATCAGTGATGACCAGGTGTGGTGACACACTTCTGCTATCCCAGCATTCAGGAGGCTGAAACAGGAAGATCCATGCAAGTTCAAGGCCAGCCCGGGCTACATAGACCCTGTCTCAAAAAAACAAAACAAAAAAAGAATCAGCGACAGTATCTCTGTGAGAGTATACTGAATCTCGGGTCAGGTCCACGCAAAACTGGACATTTTGTGTCCGCGGCACCATCCATTAGCCCCTTTCCCAAAATCGTCCTCTTTGGAGTGTTAGTATTTATTTTCTGGTACTGGTGATTGAACCCAGGGCCTTTGCACTGAGCTACATCCCAACTCTTTTTAAAAGTTTTTATTTTGAGGCAAGGTCTCCCTAAATTGCCCAGGCTGAGCTTGAGTTTGCAATCCTCCTGCCTCAGCCTCCCAGAGTGCTGGGATGACAGGCGTGTGCCACCACACCTGACCGCGTGTGCTTTTTGAGAAGGCAGATCTGTATTAAACAGACTTTGCAACAGCCTTCCAGGAGGATGGAAATTCATTTCTCTCTCAGGCGCTTCGAATGGCGCTTCAAATGCTCGTAGCCTGTGGCCGCACCGGGAGGCGACCGAGAGGGGCGGTTCCTGGGAAGCCGCCGTCCTGAGGGTGGTCACCACGCGGCCGGCCGCTCGCTGCCCAAAGGCCCCTTCCTACCCAGGAGCGCGGCGCCTGCGGGCGCGCCGGGCGGGGCGGGGCCGAGGCGCGGAGACCCTCCGCGGGCGAGGGCCCCTGCTGGGTCGCGCGGCCGGGCGGGGTGCCTGAAGGGAAAGCCATCGGGAGACTGGCCCTGCGGACTCCAGTTTGGTGTTTCTTGTCCGCACTTGGCTGCATGCTCGGCAAAGTGATTTTGTTTTCCCTCGCGAATCCATCGACCCGGGCTGCGGTTCTGCTTCTGGGGAAGCTGCGGTTAATGAGCAGAAGCGAGCCGCGACCCAGCCTAGGGAGGGACACCGTTCCGGGGAAGCGCGGTGGCTGCCCGGTGAGCTCAGCCAGCGGTAACCCAGGCCTTCGGGGGTCTGCGGCGCCCTCCCTCTTCCCCGCTCGGCCTGGGCGCCGCCTGGCCCTCCTCCCTCCCTCGTCTCCGCGAAAGGGGATCTGGCTTTCCTTCCCTCCCCGCCTGACCTCTGGGTCTGGCCAATGCGGGAATTCATGTTCCTTCCCCCAGACCGGCCGCAGAGTGTGACTTGGTTATAGTGCCCCGTAACCAGAATTGCTTACAGATTAGCGCTGAAGTTGTGCCTCAGCAGGCTGGAGGAGTAGCTGCTGTACTTCTATTACCATATATAGAGAGATTTTGGGGGGTGGGGAGAGGAAATACTGGGAACTGACCCCAAGGCTTTTGCAATGAGCTACGTCCCCAGCCTTTTTATATTTTTTTGAGGCACAGGCCTACTGAATCGCTAAATTGACCAGGCTGGGCTCGAACTTGTGATTCTCCTGCCTCAACGTCCTAGGGATTACAGGCGTGTGCTACCACATCTGGCATATTTCCGTGATTCTGAGAGTCTGAAGTTTAAGACCCTCCGTTACAGTTGAGCGGGCCAGAAATAGTCCAGGCCCTTGTGTACAAGAAGGAAAGAATTCCAAGCGCACACTCTGCGTTTGTTGGAGATCTCCAGAAAGATAGCAGCCTGGATGAGGGAAAGGGAGAAGGGTAGGAAGGACAAAAGGGTAGGCACACGGGAGTGAAAGGGAATGGCCTGTGAATGGCGTCGGCTAACTCAGGCTCCTCGGATTTAAAGTCTCTGACTTCTTTGCATTTTCTGATATCCCTTTCCATTTCCTTTTTTACAGTGCTGTAGTTTTCAATGTAAAGATCTTTTACTTCCTTTGTCAGATTCCTAAGTATTTTATTTTTTTGTGTGCAATTGTGAAAGGTATATCATCTGTTATTTCTTTTTCAGTGGGTTTATTGTTTGTGTAGGAATGCTATTGACTTTTGGGTGTTGACTTTGTATCCGGCAACGGAACTGAACTTCGTTATTAAATCTAGAAGTTTTTTGGTGGAGTTTTTTGGGTCGTCTATGTAGAGTATTATGTCGTCTGCAAATAACGATAGTTTCACTTCTTCCTTTCCTATCTTTATTCCTTTTATTTCTTTCTCTTGTCTAGTTGCTCTGGCTAATGTTTCCAGAACTATGTTGAATAATAGTGGTGATAATGGACAATCTTGTCTTGTTCCAGATTTTAGTGTGAAAGCTTCCAGTTTCTGTCCATTTAGTGTGATGCAGGCCATTGGTTTGTCATATATGGCTTTTATCAGATTTAGATATACACCATCTATTCCTATTTTCTGTAGTGTTTTTATCATGAATGGGTGTTGGATTTTGTCAAATGCTTTTTCTGCATCTATTGAGATGATCGTGTGATTTTTGTTTTTGACTTTGTTGATATGGTGTGTTACATATATTGATTTACATATGTTGAACCATCCCTGCAAAAGATATCCCATGTTCCTGGGTAGGAAGAACCTACATAGTGAAAATGGCTATACTTCCTAAATTACTATACAGATTTAATGCAATTCCAATCAAGATAACACCAACATACTTCAAAGAACTAGAAAGGACAATCATGAATTTCATCTGGAACCAAAAGAGACCAAGAATAGCAAAAACAATCCTAAGCAACAGGGAAAAGGCAGGGGGCATCACAGTCCCTGACCTAAAACTATACTATAAAGCTACAATGACAAAAACAGCATAGTATACTGGCAAAAAGACAGACCTGAGGATCAATGGGATGGATTGGAGGATGCAGAAACCACACTAAACACACTCCAAATACCTCATCTTTGACAAAGGAGCCTAACACCCTCACTTGGAAGAAAGATAGCCTCTTTAACAAATGGTGCTGGAAAAATTGGCTGGCCACATGCTGAAAACTAAAACTAGATCCAAGTCTGTCACCATGTACTAAACTAAAATCAAAGTGGGTCAAAGATCTAAACATTAAAACAGAAACACTAAATTTACTGGAGAATAGAATAGGAAGAACCCTCGAAGACATAGGGGTAGGGAAAAAATTTACGAACAGAACTCAGATTGCACGGGAAACAATACAAAGAATCAGTGCTTGGGACCACATGGTATTAAAAAGCTTTTGCACAGCAAAAGAAATCACCAACACAGCAGGGCGAAAACCCACAGACTGGGAAAAAATTTTTGCTAGCTACCCATCACGCAAAGGTTTAACATCTAGAATATACAAAGAACTCAAAAAAATTAAACCTCTCAAATTTAAAGATCCAATCCAAAAATGGCCATCTGAAATGAATAAACATTTCTCAGATGAAGAAATTAAAATGGCAAACAAATGTATGAAAAAGTGTTCAGCATCACTAGTCATTCGAGAGATGCAAATCAAAACAACATTAAGATTCCATCTCACTCCAGAAAGAACCGCGTTTATGAAAAAATCAACCAATAACAAATGCTGGCGGGGCTGTGGGGAAAAGAACCCTCCTCCACTGTTGGTGGGAATGCAGACTGGTCCAGCCACTGTGGAAATCAATATGGAGATTCCTCAAAAAACTACAACTAGAGGTTCCATTTGATCCAGCTATTCCCCTACTGGGGATCTTCCCAGAAGAATTGGATTCGTCATATCATAGGGATGTGTGCACAGCCATGTTTACAGTAGCACAATCTGTAATAGCTAAGTCTTGGAAACAACCTAAATGCCCAACAACCAATGAATGGCTAAAGAAGATGTGGTTTTTCTACACAGTGGAGTACTACACCGCCATAAAAAAGGATAAACCAGAGTCATTTATATGTAAATGGATGTTCCTTGAGAACATACTATTAAGTGAAATAAGTCAGACACTCATGAGTACACATCGAATTGTTTCTCTGATATGAGAAACCATAAGTGTAAATAGGACAAAGACGTGTAATAGATACAATAGGAAGATAATATACAAAGGAGAGGAAAACTAGAAAGAGAGAAGGGGGAAAAGCAGGAAGGGAAAAAAGGAAAGAAAGGGGAAAGGGAATTCATGGAGAAATGTGAATAAACCTGCTGTAAATAGGGATGGAGGGAACAGAGGGAGGGGTAGGGAAGAGGGGGGAAAACCAAGATGCATCATGTACAGGTACAAAATAAATGAGATGAATGTACCAATACATGTTCTTGGTTAAAAAAAAATAATAAAGTCTCTGACTTCTAGGTGCTGCCTACTGAGTCTTTTTTTTTCCCCACTGAGTCTTTTGCTGGCCTCAGAACCCTGCCCCCCAGGGTGGTGCAGTAGGCTTTTGTTACTATGTTTTGTACTTTCCCTAAGAAGTGGAAGTATAGATAATCCTTAAAATGTTTATGTTTATGGTTGAGCTTTTGGGGAAGGGAGTGGCTCACTCAGCTCCTTTGTTTCTAAGTGTGCTACCACTACAGATTTGGTAACAACATGAGAGATGAAGAACTTCACCGTGTTAAATGTACACACATTCCGCCTTTATTCACTTTTACTCACCGGCAACAGCCCACTTTTATTGAGGAACTGCATTCTTCTTCACTATAACCATCTACGTTTCATCCTAAGGCTTCTATTTGTGTGTGTTTGTGTGTGTGTGTGTGTGTTACCAGGGATTAAACCCAGGGCCTTTGTGCTGAGCTACATCCCCAACCCTTATTTATTTATTTATTTTTTTAAAGTCTTCCTAATTATTAAATTACCCAAGGTGAGAACTTGGGGTCCTCCTGCCTCAGCCTCCTAGAGTGCTAGAATTAGAGGCATGCGCTACACCTGGCCCTAAGGCTTCTTGGAGGTTTTGATTCTGAGACAGAGAGTCATGGGGACAAAAGGGCAGGTAAACTCCCAGGATTTTAACCGGTTTCTCATGAAAAATTATTCTGAGTCAGTCAGGGGCTTAAAAGCTGTTGTCGCTAAAAACACCACAACCACCACCGCCAACAGTGACTGTTCCTTGTGGCCTACGGATGCCGGTAACTAGTTTTAGGTAACTAAAAGCAGAACAAAGCTCTACCTTCATTTCATGTCTCCTTCATTACCTTAGAGCTTTGGTCCACTCCTCGCCAGCTCTGCAGTGGGCGTGTTAATCCCTCTGGGAGAGTCTGTCCAAAAACTAACACCAGGTTGATCAGCCCTGCACGATCCTCTACCTCATCGCTCTTCAAGACCCAGGATATCAGCGGAGGCAGTGGTAAACTCTGTGATCCCAGCTCTCTGGGAGGCTGAGGCAGAAGGATTTCAAGTTCAAGCCTGGCCTGGGCAATTTAATGATTTAATGAGACCCTGTCTCAAACTAAAAAATAAAAGGACTGAAGCTGTAGCTCACTGTGAAAGTCCTGAGTTCAATCCCCAATACTGCCAGAAAACAAAAACAAAAACAAAACAAAGACCCTGAGGACATCAGATGAGAGATCCCCAGGAACACTCAATGCCCAGAAGGTGCCTAGAAGTCTCCTTTAACACAGTGCCTTTTGGGGGGCTCTTATCCAAGCATAGCACATATAATGAAGACTAGGAAACGTAGTACCCTGGAGAGGGTTGATTTGTTTCTCCAAATATGAAAGAAGAAGGGGTCTGATCCATCCCAGGGACACACAGTTCTCATTAGAGCCTGATTATTGTTTTCTTTAATTAGTTACATTTTATTCAGGGACACTTCTGGTGGCAGTAGGGAAGGGGATTTAAAATTTTAAAGCAGCACCTCCTATTTCCTGGTCTAGTCTGTGTTCTCCAACCTATGTGAAAAGAGAAATCTCTTTGTATTAACCCACAGTGTACTTCACTGAGTGTCTGCACTCCCCAAATACCACATACCATCAATTTTATCACACTGGTTTTTTTTCTTTGTGGTGCCGGGGATTGAACCCAGGCCCTTAAACATGCTAAGCAAGTGCTCTACTGCTGAGTTATTCCCCAGCCCTTTTAATTTTGTTATTTTACAGCAAAGTCTCACTAAGCTGCATGAGCTGGCCTTGAACTTGTCATCCTCCTACCTCAGCCTCCTGAGTAGGTGGGATCACAGGCATGTGCCACAAGGCCTGGTCTAATGCACACTTTTCAAAACATTTAAACATTTCAGGGCGCCTCATTTCTCTGAGCACCCACACTCCGCCCTTAGATGCATCCTACATTCTGTTTAAAATCTTTGCCTAATAAAACCTTTCCATGTCTCTTTAAAAAAAAATTTCTGGTGGCAATTTCACACCTGTAATCCTATACTCCGATATGCTGAGGCAGAAGATTGTAAATTTAAGGCTAGGCTGGGCAAACCAGGAGCTTCACAAGACCCTGTCTTGAAATAAAAAAGCGCTGAGGCTGTGGCAAAGGCCCCAAAGTCCAATCCCCAGTACCAAACAAAACAAAATAAAAATAGACAACAAAAAACAAAACCACCAACATAATGATTGGTTTAAAATCCCTGTAAGAAGTCAGACATGGTGGCACATGCTTTAAAGGCTTGCTCACCAGCCTGCTCCACTGTCCTGATATGATGGTGCCTGTGAGGGGTGGGGCCTAGCAGGAGGAAGTGATGTCACGGGGGCGTGTCCTCCAGGGGAATTGGGGTCCCTCGGCCCCTCCTCTTCCTGTCTTATTTGCAGCTTTGCTCCTGCCCACCAGGGACCGGAAAGCAGCCCTTGAAGCCCTGAACCAGCCCGGATCTTTTGCTCCTGAAAAGCAGTTTCCCTCAGGGGTTTTGTGACAGTAACAAAAGGCCAGGACCATGCAGTGAATTTGGCTCTTTTCCCATGTGGGTGTTAAGAAGTTTTAAAATGTGTTTTCATGAACTTCATTTTCATTCATTTGTAAACGAACTCAGCCTTTGAAAAAAATCCATATTTTATGTTATTTTAAAAAGGTTCTTATTTTCTTAACTATGTTCTCAAAAGTCCTTAGAATTTAGCTTTGTTGATTTCTACCTTTCATTAGCATTTAGAAGATTAGAAGAAAATTTTACAATTGTCATATCTTTGTTTTGTTTTGTTTTTTCCTTTTTCCTTTTTCTTTTTTTGACTACACTGGGGATTGAACTCAGGGTCTTTAAATAGAGCTATATCCCCAGGCTTTTTTATTTTTTTATTTTGAGGTCTAAATCACTCAGTTGCTTGGGCTATATTCGAAGTTGTGATCCTGGTGCCTCAGCCTCTCAGAGTGCCGTTTTTACAGATGTGAGCCACCACACTTGGCTATTACTGTTATATATTTTTCTATTATTGCTATATTTTTAATGTGTGTGTCCTTTGCAGGCAGCTGGAGTGAGGATGGTTAGGGTAGGAGATGCCTGAGTTTTTCATATTTGAAATGAATCTGCTGAATGTGTCTTGAGACATGTTCAGGTCTCTAGAGAAAAACAAAGCAACTAAATGGGCAATAGTGTTCCAGCTCTAGAATGAAATATAGGGGCTGGAGATTTAGCTCAGTGGTTAGAGTGTTTGCCTAGCAAGTACAAGGCCCTGAGTTCGACCCCCAGCACCAAAAATCAAAAAATGAACAAACAAAAATTGCCTAAATTAGAATGAAATATAATATCCTCCTGAGAAAAAGGGACTTTTTTTTTTTTTTTTTGAGACAGAGTCTCTCTGTGCAGTTCAGGCTGGCCTTGAGCTCACTATGTAGCCCAGGTTGCCCTTGAACTTGCAGCAATCCTCCTGCCTCAGCCTCCTGAGTGTTGGGATTAGCAAGCTCAAGAACTCCTTTATGCATGCACTTGATTTTACAAATATAGAATGATTGAATGTTAGAGCCCGATGAAGTCTTAGAAAGTGTCAAGATGTGATTTCATCTGTGGCCTGCAGGAGAGTCCTCGAGTTCCTTGGAGGTGATAAGTCATGCTCCAGGCCCAGATGAGGATCTGAGCTTATCTCATTTAGTACTGGTGTCTTCTGTGAGAGGGAGAGGGAGAAGCCAGCCTGCACAAGTGCAGGGAGCAGGTAAACGGCAGGCCGGAAACCTGCCGAGACCACGCTGTACCCTGCCGCCACAGGGACTTTCAGACAGATGAGAGCAAAAACAAACAGCGGTACCCCAGAGCCCCGATGTCTCTGGAAATGCCAGCCTGCTTTTCCCAGCAGCTTCTCTTGCTTGATAAGGGCGGTGCTCGCCGAGCACGGCACAAAAGGGAGGCACTGTTCTGTACATTTCCATCCCTAATCTCATCTGACGTCCCCTTCTCTAGAAAAGTGAATACTTGGTTTTCTAGGAAGCATTCCAAGGACCACATCATTCATTCGTGTCAGCTATGTGGTCTTCGGGAATGAAAAATTCCCTCCAGCTCCAAAGCGAGTCTTAGAATTAGAGGCTTCCTGGCAGTTTTTGCCATGAAATAGGAACCTCTGCTCTCCGGGCTGCACGCCAAGTCAGGGGCTATAATCTCCTCCCCCTTCCCAAGGTCTCGGGAGATGAGGGCTTGGCCTTGGTTTCCTGCTGCTGCTGCCGCCCTTCGGGACCCACCGTGCTCTGGGTTGGGCTGCTTTTTCCTCTGCGGCGGCAAAGGTTTTGCCCTAAGGAACTGGCATCCTTCGGGGCGCAAAACGCTTTCCAAGGAGTGCAGGATTGAGGGAGCAACTTTTCATCTTTTCCATTTCTCGGTTGCTCAGATTTAAGCTGGTTCCAAGGACCCCAGGAGCAAGCAAGAAACCATGTCCACCCTGTGTGTCCCTGTGTCGCCGACCAACATCAAAGGGAAAGTGTAATAAATCGCTTATGTCGCAGTTGTTAAATGGATCCTGACCCTATTTCCCTGCTCCTAGAAAGACAGAGCCAGGTGGCACACACTGGTAACCTCTGAACCCAGGAGGCCGAGACAGGAAGGTCACCACGAGTTTGAGGCCAGCCCGGGCTGCACAGTGCATCCAAGGCCAACGTGAACTACATAGCCAGACTCTGTCTCAAAAACAAAACAGAACAAAGAGGAAAAAAGAAAAAAAACCTGAGAAAAAGAAACAAAACAACCCAAAGGAGCACTTGCTCCACAGTCACAAGACACGGCGGGCACTGACCTCCACCAGCTTGTCAACAGCAGGCCCTTCCCTGGCCCCAGCGCCCTCCCAGCCCGGCTTTGCGCTCAGACAGCCCGGCGTCTGCTGCCTGCTGGCCCCTCGACAGCAGCATCCTTTTAGGCAAGTTAAAGACTCTCACAGCTACTTTTCCGAAACATGGGTTTTGACTTATAGAAACTTGGACCCGCGCCTGTGAACACGGGCAATCTGCTTTTTTGTTACTATCTAGGATTTTTTCGAGACAAGTACTCTAGGTTGACCTTACACTCACTGTGTAGCCCAGGCTGGCCCCGAACTCGTGGTGATCCTCCTGCCTCAGCCTCCCAAGTGCTGGGATCACAGGTGTGCACCACCCTGCTCGGTTCTCTTTTGTGATTTTTCTGGGCTTTGCTCCACTCCGGTCTACGGTGGTACCGTTACTCAGTAGTGATACACTGTAAGGCTGAGCGGCAGAGCGGCGGTCAGCGTGATGTGGGCCGGAAGACAGAACCCGGCTGTGGCCGTGCAGGCCGTGGTCATCGCCTGCGCAGCGGGAACTTGGGGACAACTGCTGGTCTCTGTGTGGACCCTGAGGATTGCTGAGCAGACTTCCACACTTAAAAACACTGCTCCAATTTCCTTTCTCCAACTACAGAAGTCTTTCGTGCATTTTCTCCTGATTCTTAGTCCTTTTTTCCCTGTGTGCGGAGTCTTCGCACTGAGCTCTGTCCGTAGCCCCTTTTGAAGTTTTTATTCTGAGACAGGTTCTTGCTGACCTGCCTACACTGAGCTCGAGTTTGAACTCTTCCTGCTTCAGCCTCCCACAGTGCTGGATTACAGGTGTGGTGTGAGATGCCACCCCTGGCTATTAGCCTTGTTGTTAAAGAGTATGAACTGTTTATGTGTAGGGAAGCTGGTCATTAATCTGTATTATTAATTACATACGTAATATATGTTTTGTCTTTTAACTTTGTATCTGGGATATTATTTGATTTCTTCAGATGACCACCTGGTCATTTCGCCCTCTATTACTGAAGAATACTTTACTCTCTGGCTGAGTTTATCACATATTGAACTTCTCTGTGAATTTTAATGCCATGTTGGACTTTCTGTCTGTTCCACTATTTAGCCTGTTCTTATGCAAAGTCACATTTTAATAATCAGAAATGTACAATGTGTGGTAATGTATACATTTTTTCCCTAGAATTTTCCTGGTTACTCTTGCTTATTTTTCCTTATGAACTTTCGAGTCACTTATTCAGTCTCTTTCCTCCAACGAAATCTGTTAGTTTTTGGAGAGAGTACATAAATTTATAGATTAAATTAGGATGACTCTAAATATTTATGATCTTGAGCCGATTTATTGAAGACAAAGAGATCTTTGCATTTAACTACATTTGTGTCTCTTGGTAGACGTTCAATGTTTCTCATAAAGAGGGATAATAATGGTGTCTACCTTAAAGAGTTCTTGTAAGGATCAAATGAAGGTAATATGCTACTAGGTGTGGTGGCACACGCCTGTGATCACTTTACTTGGGAGGCTGAGGCAGAAGGTTCCTCAACCAGACTGGGTTACACAGACAGTTCAAGGGCAGCCTGGAATACATATTGAAAACTTATCTCAAACAAAAACCAAAAAGCAAAAAAGATAATATGCAGCTAGGCATGGTGGCACACACCTATGACCCTAGCACTTGGAAAGCTGAAGCAGGAAAATTGTGAGTTCAAGGCCAGTCTGGGCTACATAGTGAGACCCTGTCTCAAAAAATAACTCCAAAAAGAAAGAAAGGAAGAAAAAAAAAAAACCAAAAAAACCAGATAATAGTGCCTGGCTGTAACACAATACAAATAATACAATGCATGACAAATATACACATTGCCATATCCTGGAATATGTGTGACTAATCCAATAAGATAAATCAGTCTTTAATTAATCTCAAATTTCCATGGTTGTGACTCACACTTGGCTTCGCCCTGAAGCAGGAACTGTGTTCCTGCCTCTGCTACACCCACCTGTGTCCTGCTTGCCTCCACCCTGGGGCTCCTGGGGTGACCAGGTGTCCCCCAGGGCCCCTGGCTGCATGTCCAGGGGGCAGTGAGTACCCGGAACAGGTGGCCACGTGGGAGTCACATTTCATGCCCCTATTGGCCCCTGTAAACAGGACAAAAGAAATACTGCCGTGCGCATGATCAGTTCCCAAGCACTTTTCTTTCCATTTTAAAATAGAGGCTCTCAACTGGATGCGACAGCACATACCTGTAACCTCAGCACTCCGGAGGCTGAGGTGGGAGGATGGCAAGTTCAAGCCCAGCCTGGGCAATTTAGTGACCTAATGAGACTCTGTCTCAAAAAATAAAAAAAGGCTGGTGCTCTAATACCTCCATGCAAAGGCCTTGGGTCCAATCCCCAGCACAAGAGGAAAACAAAAACAAATCAGGGACACTTATTTTCCCAGGGGGAGCACACTCGAGGTGTTTCAACTCAAGTCAGCATGCACGAGGGTGACCCTGAGGTCAGGAAAGGTGAATGTCGCTGGGCGTGGTGGCACGAGCCTGTGATCCCAGCAAGAGGATCGCCGTGAATGTGAGGCCAGCTTGACTGATGGAGCAAGACACTGTCTCAAAAAGCCAAACAGACAGACAAACAAAAATCTTTACAACGGGCGAATGATCAAGCCAGAGTTCCTTTGCTAGTTCTCATCAGTGCCATCAGCATGGGCTCGTTTCCTGCCACTTAGAGAATGAGGGCTCAGGGCCAGGTGTGGTGGCGCATGCCTGTAATGCCAGCACTCAAGAGGCTGAGGCAGGAGGATTTCGGCGAATTTGAGGCCCGCCAACTACACTGCAAGACCCTGTCTCAAAACAAGACAAAAATTAAAAAGGAAGGAGGGCTTATCACTGAAGCACAGTGCCACGCTGTTAGAGAGGGGACCGCAGCTCGGCATCGTGGTCGGGCCGGAGGGGGCGGGGAGTGCTGGTCAGTGAGTCTGCCTGACTGTGTGGAGAAGGCGGGATTCCAGAGCTGGCAGGACAGGGGCAGAGCGAGTCTGCACTTCTTCCCGGAGGCAGCGGAGCACTGGCGTCTGAGCAGACGCTGGGACGAGGCAGAAGAGGCAGGCAGACTGCCAGGACCCACTTGAGGCTGCAGCGCCTTCAAGGGGGCCCTCTGCTCGGCACACGGCAGACACGCGATGGAGTGTTTGTTCAGTGAATCCTTGAGGCAGGAGGCTGACGCCCTGTTCCCGAATGTGGGGCATGAATGATAGCCAGGCTCTGGCTCGTGGTGACTTGGTGCTGAGCCACATGCCCAGTGACTAAGGACGCAGCTATCCTGGAGCCTGGGTGAGGCCCACCCAGCCTGCCGCTGGCGATTTGAGGGCAGCCAGGTAAGGGAAATCGGGAGGATGAGGAGTAAGCACGTGGTTCCTTATCCACCTTCGGCAGCTTTGTATTATCATTAGAAATTCACTGCTGGTCAAACCCTAGAAATGTTTTGCCAGTTTCTCCAGTTTCCGTGGACCCAAGATGGTGGACTCTTCCTAAGGCGGTCACTCAGGTCCCAGAGCGCACAATCCTGGGAGCTGCCCTCCGTTTCAGTGTAGGTCACACTTGCCACGTGGCCAGCACCGTGGTCAGTCCAGGACAGTCAGGGTCTCTCCTCCAAGAAATCCTCGAAGGTGGCGTTGACTCCCCTTCACAGCAGAGCAGCAGCGAGGTCGCGGCCAGCCTGGGCTACCCCGTGAGTTCAGGACCAGCCTAAGCTACATGGCGAGACCCTGTCTCAAAAATCCAAAAAAAGGTATTTGGTTCATTTTAAAATTATGTTAATGAGATCTGTTTGGATATCGTAAGAGACAAGCTGTCAACAGCTCAAGGCAGAGCGTGCCTGACTTCTGTGGGCTGTGTGGCCAGCAGAATTGTTGGGAATCTTTGGCTGTTGAAAGAGAATCGGGAGAAAAGTCCCAGATTGCTTTTTTTTTTTTTTCGGTGCTGGGGATCGAACTCAGGCCCTTGTGCCTGTGAGGCAAGCACTCTAACCACTGAGCTAAATCCCCAGCCCCCAGATTGCTTTAAACATGCCTCGTAGGAGTTTTCTAACATGTGACCGGAGGCGCGTGGCTGCTTCCAGCGCACCGAATACCAGGGATTCTTGTCCTCCAGGCCGCCCGTCAGTACCGCGACCTGAAGTTACTGAGTTGGGACGCGGCATAAAGTGTCGGGGCATAAAGTGCTGACTTTTGCATTCTAGGAAGGGCTTGTCTGTACTCCAACCTGATATACCCTGTTAAGTGATGCTTACATGAGACACGGGGGAAAGCAGGAAGAGGGTTGCTGAAATACATTTTCTGAAAATTTCAAAGAAATCCTTGAAGCAAAATGATGTCTAAGATGCTTGGACTATGATGAATGTTATCACTATGTCCATCTAAAATGTACCATTAAAATAAAATTAAAAATAAAAGTGCATGGACTCTAGGAAAAAAAAAAAAGATGCTTGGAATCTGACATTCAATAAATAATAACTGACCAGCATCAGAGTCCGGGTGAATACAAAGGTAACTGAGGTGTTTTGCGTTTTGAGACAGGATCTCACTATATAGCCCAGGCTGGTCTTTAACTTGTGATCCTCCTGCCTCGGCCTCTCAAGCGCTAGGATTATAGGCTCGCCCTACCACACCTGGCTTTCCTTTAGATCATTTTAAAATGTGGTCCTGCTTGGGTTGATGAAGTCTCTGTTGCCTGTTACAAGATAGATGCCTCTCAAGAACATACCTGGGGCGCCGAAGGGTGTTCACGCTGAAGAGTCTCTTGTGGTTATGGAAGCCACCAGAGTTGGAAGGGCAGCTGGACAATTGGGCAAGCAGTGACCAGGTCTCGAAGCCCCAGAGGCAGGGACAACGAGTCAGGGTTTCCAGGAGGGGAGTGGTGTAGCCCAAGTCATGGGAGGGCAAAAGGCGCCGGAAAGGAGGGAAGAAGAACGACCAGGCTTGGTCACCTGAAGAGGCCTGCGGGTCAGCTGAGGGACTTCGGTGGGGGGAGGGGGGATGAAAGCGGAACTCTGAAGACTTTCAACTGGGAAATGCTGTGACGAAAATGTATTTGGAGAGCTGGGCATGGTGGTGCACACCTGTACTCCTAGAGCCCAGGAGGCTGGGGCAGGAGAGACTCCGGGGGAGATGGAAAGGTGGTCCTTGGGTGACTGCCCCTTTTCTAGTTCTCACAGCATGTCTGCAGCTCCTAACTGTACCTTTCACGGCGGGAGTCCGTAGACACACAGCGCTGAGTCGCTCCCACTTTCCCTCGCTCCCCTCTGCAGTCCCTGCCCCTCGGGAGACCTGTGCTCTAGTCTGTGGCCTCTCATCCCAGGAGGTCAGCCATCCCCCAGCCTGTGAACCACGGAATCTAGCGTCTTAGGTTTATTCAATGTGAAGTTTCAGCGTTGGCAGCTTCCCTCCTGGACGCAGCCAGCAGCCTGCAGCATGGTGCCCTGTGGGGCCGGCCGGCCACCCTGGAGCTGGTGCCACCGCAGAGCCTGGAGCCATCCCCGCGGGATCCTTCCTTGGAGCACGCAGGGTGAGGACTGGGCAGGGCAGCCCTGGGGGTGCGGCCTGCGCGGTGGCTCTGCCTGGCGTGGGGACGCAGAGGAAAAGCCCAGGGTGTGGCACCTGGGAGAAGAGGGATCTTTGGTCCAGACCCTCCACAGGCACCCAGTGCAAGGTGCTCAGACTTTCTAGAGTGTGGCTTAGCGTTGTCCTTTCTTTCTTTCTTTCTTTCTTTTTTTTTTGAAATAGGGCCTCAGTATGTAGCTCAGGCGGGCCTGGAACTTGTGGCAATCCTCCTGCCTCAGCCTCCTGAGTGCTGGGATTACCGGCATCTGCCACCACACCAGACAGGTTTAGTATTTCCACCTGACCTCCGCACACCCTTCCTTCTGTGTACTTTACATCGCCTTGGATTACTTCCAGTCCCTGACAGTAGGAACACTATGCAGACGGCCAGCACTCTCTGTCGTGTGAGGAATAAGCAGGGAAAATGTGCCCTGCGCGTTCAGGGTGGGTGCAGGGTTTCTTCACGTACTTCTGGTCTGCACCTGGCCGAGCCCCAAGGTCCCGCGTTTCTGGAGGCATCCCACAGGTACAGGGCTGACCGCGCCTGCATGGTGTCGACACAGGTGACCGGCAGCCATGTACGGCCACTGCCTCGGGGTCACGCTCAGCTCTGGCCGCGTAGGCTGCCAACACCTGAGGTCCAAGCTTCAGACACAGCCTTTGTGAGACCTTCCTACGACACCCAGACCACAGCACCTCTCGTCTCCCCTCAGTCCTGTCTTGTGAAAGGAGCATCCCAAATCCTTTCCCGGGTTCATCTTGCCCCCACTGCCCAGGATCTAAGGTTTCCAGGAGCTGTTACTCATCTGTCTTTCACTTTTGGTTTCTTCTTCTATTTTATTTTCCTTGCAGCTCATTTTGACCCCCTTGGAATGTAAACTGTGTGTGGGTGAGGCCCACCCCGAGGTCCAGCGTAGCCCCTCACGCAGAGGCACAATTTGTTTGGTTTATCTGTTGAAGAAATGAATGCAGCCAAATGAGTGAAGAAATAAACCTACTATCCATCTTCACTTTAGACCTCTACTTATAATTTCCACTTTTTTTTATTTTGGCACTACTAGGTCTCAAACCCAGGGGCGCTCTACAACCCCTATTTTGGTTTTTAAAGATGGGGTCTTGCTATATAGTCCAGGCCAGCTTTGAACTAGCTATGCATTCAACGGTGGCCCCCAATTTAGAACCCTTCTGCCTCAGCCTCCTGAGTGGCGAGGATTACAGGCGTATGTGTGCCACCATGCCAGTCTTCCATTTTTTTCCCCTTTGTAATCCAGCCTTCACATGACCTCTAAAGGCATCTGCCTGAAACACTGGTTCTGAACACCTTAAGCCTCTGCTCAAAACTCCGTGCTTGTGCCGAAGTTCTGCTTGGAAGGCAGAATAAGAAAGGTCTTATTGGCGAGGCTGGGTGTGGTGGTGCACACCTGCCATCCTAGCTGCTTCACAAATGCGAGGCCAGCCTGGGGAACTATGTCTCAAAAATAAAATTAAAAAAGGCTGAGGATGTAGCTCAGCATGACTGTGCTGTGTGGCACGTGCAAGGCCCTGGGTTCAACCCCCCAACACTACAAAAAAAAAAAAAAAGAAGTGCAATATTTACACTTTGAACTGAGCACTAGCCTAGCAAGTACAAGGCCCTGAGTTCAATCCCCAGCACACACACAAAATACAAAACAAAACAAAAACAAAACGAAAACAACTTTGAGTGATGACTGTGAGCTATTGTCACTTTTATAAAAGTCTAGCCTGAAAATTCATCTTTATTCTTTACTTCCTCCTTGTTCTATGTTATAACCAAACGGCTCATTCACTGAATATGACCATCTATTTTTTTTTTGGCTTCTTGGATGAATTGATACAGAAGGAAATACATGGAAGGGAGAGATACTTTTAAAAATAATTACCTTAAAGCTTTAGTTTTCAATAAATTTCTTTTTTGCAACTATAGCTTAGCAGTAGATAAGTGCAAAAACAAATTGTCATCTCTTTAAAGGTGAGCCTTCCCCATGCCCATGGCACCCTTCTCTGAGTTCTCATAGAATCTCATATGCACTTGGTGGTTGTTGTTTGTGAGACAGGCTCTCGCTATATGTTCAGGCTGGTCTTGAACTCACTCTGTAGCCCAGGCTGGCCTTGAACTCATGGGGATCCTCCTGCCTCAGCCTCCTGAGGCTCCACCACACTGCACTCAGCTGCGCATTGTAATATAATGGTCACAGGGACAATACCTAATTATTCGCTTTGTGTGTCTGTTTTTCTGCTTAACTTGATTTCTTAAAGGTGGGGATCATTTCTCACCAGAAACTAGCTGTTTGTTAGTTCAGGGACTAGTAGAGCAGCACAGAGTAGGCATTTAGTAAGTTGCTGAACGAACGAAAAATGGGTGAGCAGGTAAATGTCTTCCTGGGGCCCACACTCACATCCCTCGAGTGTCATGTGTTAAAGGCTCGGTCCCTAGCAGGGCATCACTGGGACACGTGGGACTTTTTAGAGGCGGGGCCTGGTGGAATGTCTTTAAGGAGTGGGGGTGTGGCCTCACAGGGGACGGTGGGACCCTGGCGCCCCGCCCCCTCCTGGGGGAGGGGAGTTGTCGCCTGCCATCTGCTCTGCTGTAACCTGCAGCCGCACAACAGACACAGAGCAAGGGAGCCCCCAGTTATGATGGGGACTGCCCCAAACTGAGCCAGAATTAACCTCTATTTATGTTAGTGATTACGATTATTTTATTTCTTGTAGTACGGAGGCTTGAGCCCGGGGCCTTTGTGGTGAGCTACATCTCCAGCCCCTTTTTTATTCTTTATTTTGAGATGGTCTTGCTAAATTGCCCAGGCTGGGCTTGAATTTGTGATCCTCCTGCCTCAGCCTCCCAGAGTGCTGGGATTACAGGTGTGCACTCCCACGCCCAGTTTATAAGGTAATTGCTTCAGGTGTTTTGTTACAGTTACCATTAGTACATGACTGTCATTCTGCCACATCTAAAAACTGGTCAAGGCAAAAAATAACTGCTTGGAACTAGGAAAGTGCAAATAGTTTGTGAGTCTGAAGGAAGTGTGAACAAGAGATTTGGGGGGTTGTTCCTTAGTTATACTCTTTGACTTCAGGCCTCAGACATTTTCAGTTCCTCAAGATTCTGTCTTTGTCTTGTTCTTCAGTTTTTCTAAAAAGAACATTTCCTCTCTCCATGGTTTTAAAAGTTCTTGAAAGCTGGGCATGGTGATACACGCCTGTAGTCCCAGGACTTGGGAGGCTGAGGCAGGAGGATCGCTACGAGTTCGAGGCTAGCTTGGGCTACATAGTGAGACCCCGTCTGAAAAGAAAAAGAAAAAAAAAACACAGGGTCTTGCTCAGGTTGGTCTTGAACATGAGGTCCTCCTGCCTCAGCCTCCCGAGTTACCAGGACGACGACAGGTGTGCACCACCGTGCCCAGAGTTTTCCTTTGTTCGTCTGTTTTGAGACAGCCTCACGACGCATTCTCGGCTCCCCTTGAACTCTTGATCCTCCTGCCTCAGCCCACCTCCGTCTCCCGATCGCTTCTCTCACGGCGGCTCACCGTCCCGCCTCCCCGCGCTGCAGTAACAAACAGCCGTTGCCAAGGCGCCTGCTGACGCGGCCCTGAGAACGGCCGCTCCCCCGCGCGCCCCGCTCGTCACCGCGCTGCGCACGGACGGCCCCGTTGCCGGGAGACCGGACGCCGCCCTCGTCACTGCGGCGGTCCCGCAGCGCGGCCGCCGCCCCTGCTGCTTCCGGCCTCGGCAGAGGCGCCGGGAAGCGGAGCTGCGGGCTCATTTGACATCGATCCGGCGGAGGCGCGCCGCGACTGGAGGGCGGAGAGGACAGTAGATGAGCTGACGCCCCTCCCGAGGCCTGAGAAGTCAGCGGGCGACACGGGGGCTGGCCCCGGGGACACTCCGCGGAGATCGCAGTTCATAAGCCGCAGTGCGGCGGGATCCGGGGCTGCCGCACGCCGCGCGCGGGTTAAGACTCTTCTCCCTCTCTTCCTGCCCTCCCTCCCTTCCCTCCCTTCTTGACTGGGTCTCACCGTGTAGTTCGGGCCAGCCTCCAACTCGGGGTCATCCTCCTGCCTCAGCCTCCTGAGTGCTGGGATTACAGGCCTGCGCCACCACGCCCGGCCATTTTTACAGTTCTCACCATGCAGCTTGCATGCTTGCAACGAAGTCGAGCCCTTCGTTCACTGATGGTGTTTTTTCTGTGATGCTACTGGGTGCTAGGTACTGACTAAGCGTGTTCTCTTAAGATCTTAACATTCTAAACTACGGAAGTATGTAATAAGCATTTAATGTTATTACGAAAGTATGTAACGCTCATCTTTCAATTTGGAGAGTTAAAGTGTAAAGGACCAGGGAAATGTATTACATTATTGAGAGATATCATTGTGAGCATTATGGATTATATTTTTAGGGATTGGGATGGAACCCAGAGACTTTTCAGTAGGCTACATCTTTAGCTTTTTTGTTTGGTTGGTTGGTTTTTGCTTTTTTTTAAAAATCTTGAAACAGGGTCTTGCTAAATTGCTGAATTCCCTGGGCTGGGCTCGAATTTGCCATCCTCCTGCCTCAGCCTCCCAGAGTGCTGGGGTTATGGCTGGGTGTCTCCACACTTGATTTATTCTTGGTTGGTTTTTTTGTTTTTTTGGTTTTGGGACAGGGTCTCCCTATGTACTCCAGGCTGGCCTTGAACTCACCGTGCAGCCCAGGCTGTCCTCCAACTCACAGTGATCCTCCTGCCTCAGCTTCCTGAATGCTAGGATCACAGATGTGCACCACACACCCAGCCTTCCAATTAGCCATGTTTATCAGTGTGCTTTTCTGGCTTTCCAGGACCATAGCTTCAGCTGGTCAGGCGTCGGACTCTTTGAAGACAGCCTGGGGACAGACGGCTGCTGAAAAGACAGTCTCTGTGGTCGCTCTTGGTGTCCAAGAGACCCGAGTTTCCATGGTGATGGTTTCTTCTTTTGCACAACACAAGCATTGTGGAGGGGCAGTGCTGGGCTTCTCTAACAAGACAGAAGCAGACCCAGTATTTCCCCACAGGAAGCCACCAGCCACCGACTCCAAGAGGTGGGGGAGGAGCACTGCTATACTAACTTGCTTTTGCTCGCTTGCCTTCCTGCCTCTTGCTGGCCGGCTTTATTGTTATGTTTTATTTCTCTTAGGCCAAGTTTGCCTCCCTCGTGTGGAGCTGGTACATGTACATAACACATCCCAGTTCCCTTTTCACCCGCTTCCCCCTGTCTCTTGGTACCCTTCCCATCTGACAACATCCCTCTCCCTACTTCCTATTATCTGTCTTCTATTTTGCTCTTCACTTCTAATTACATAATATCATAGTTCTTGAACGGTGGCCCCTGGGAAAATTAGGGTCACAGCAGTTGATATTCCAAAGTACAAAGCATTATCAACATTAATTTGATACATTTTCATAAATCAATATTGGAACCAGAGACAAGGAATTATTTTTGTATTTCAAAATGCAAAACCGAATGGGTGTCAGAGAATATTGATGTTTCAGAAAAGTGTCACAATTTCTATCATAGTGCTACCGGAAGCCAGGAGTGGTGGTACACATCTGTAATCCCAGTACTCAGGAGGCTGAGGCAGGAGGATCACTGCGAGTTCCAGGCCAGGCTGGGCTAATTATTGAGACTGTCTCAAAAAAAAAAAAAAAAAAAAAAAGAAAAAGGAAAAAAAAGAAGCAGGAAGCAGTAGACCAGGCAATAGGGTTGATCCTTACATACAGAATCTAGGAAATCCCCCTCCGTTTTATCTAGTTTATGTGACTAGAGCTGAGGTTAGACTGGGTTTATGCGGTTAAGCTATGTTAATCATCTCATTTTAGGGGCAAATCTGAGATGTCCTAAGGGCTGGAGGAATCCTCTAAAGGGATTCAGGAGCGTGAGCAAACAAAATGCTGATTTTAAGGCAGAGATAGCATTGCCTTCGCACTTTTTCTGCTGATACAACTTACTGGAGGTTTAGAAAACAAACTTTGCCTCTTTTATTTACTTATGTTTTGTTGTTGTTTTTTGAGACAGGGTCTTGCTGTGTAATTGAGGCTGGCCTCGAATTCACAGCGATCCTCCTGCCTCAGCCTCCCGAGTATTGCACAACAGGTGTGTGCCACCGCACCCAGTGCCTCTTTTTATTTTCACTGTGCACTGGCTGCTTCAGACACAGTGCCTCTTCACCTGCAGCCCTCATTGTCCAAGCCAGGCAGCCACAGAAAGAAGCTCGAGTTGCAGCCTGTGGTGGATTCCATCTGGGGTCTCAGCCTTCTTTCCAGTCATGACATAAAGGAAGCGTTCTCTTAGCTTGGCCTGGAGGCAAATGCCTGTCATCCCAGCATTCTGGGAAGCTGAGGCAGGAGGGTTGCAGAATCAAGTCCAGCCTAGGCAACTTAGAGACATAGTGAAATCCTGTCTCAAAAAGGGGCTGGGGGTGTAGCTCAGGGTGAAGAACCTGGATTCAATCCCAGGACTAAAACAAACAAACAGACAAAGATAAATTCTCAGTTTCTAATACGTCAGTTTACAAAAATAATATAATGATTGTTGTTACCCTGCTGGCTGCCCCATACGCCCACCCCGTGAAGGTGAGACATGACCACTTGCACACGCCTGGCCCAGACCTGCCTGCTGTGCCAACCCCGTCTCACTCCAACTCCCCTTTGCCTTCTGCTTTCCGTCGCACTGAGAGCGCCCCAGGTCAAATTCCCCAGCCACTTTTGTGTCGTGTGGTAAAGGCAAGTTAACCTTCCTTTTTTTTTCTTTATTTTTGGTGGCATTGGGGCTTGAACCCAGGGCCTCTGCACTGAGCTACTTCCACAGCCTATTTTATTTAAAACAGGATCTCACTGAATTGACCAGGTGGGAGTTAAATTTGTGATCCTCCCGCCCCAGCCTCCCACAGTCCTGGGATTACGGGTGTGCAGCCTTGTGCCAGGGTCTGAGCTTCATTTTGTGGATTTCTTAAATTGGGTAAACACTAGTTTCTCCTTCATAGTCTCGGGTTGGGATGAAAGAATAGATGGGAAGTTCTTTTTCAGTTTTCTTTTTTTTTTTGGTTTTGGTTTTGTGAGACAGGGTCTCAGTCTGTAGTCCAGAGTGGGTTTGAACTATGTAGCCCAGTCTAGTCTTGAACTTGCAACCATCCTCCTGCCTCAGTTTCCCAGGTTCTGGGATTACAGGTGTGCATCACCCCGCCCAGCTGGTAAACAGCCAAGATGCCCAAACCTTTCCTCAATGAAAGCCTGCAGTGGGCACATACCTGTCATCCCAGCACTGAGGAGGCTGAGGCAGGAGGATCAAAAGTTCCTCCTGGGTAATTTAGTGAGACTCTCCTTGTCTCAAAACAAAACACAACACAAAGCCCAAAATCAGAGCTAGTGGAAAGTCTTAGAGGGAATTATTCTAAATCATTGGCAAAGTTTCTCCTTCATAAAAATTTAGAGCTTTCCAATTTAAGTTAGTAGCACTGCATCCTTACTCCACAGGACTGAAATTCCTTAACTTTCAGGAAGTACACGCTTGCACAATGTCCATATCTCTCTGGACTCTATGGGAAGGGGCACAAAACAGCTGAAATCTCTTAAATAACATGCAGAACCACACACCAGTGTGGGCCAGAATTTCTCCATAGTGGGGTGCAAGAGTGGTGCCAACCAGTGCAGTAATGACAGAGCCCGGCTGGGTGCAGCCTTTCCTCTTGGGGGCCTCAAGGTGCCAAACGGAAGGCAGCTACTTTTATTTCTCCAGTATAAATCTATAATACCATCCACCCAAAAAGATTGGGATAGCCGGGCTCAGGGGTACACGCCTGTAATCCTGCCACTTGGGAGACTGGTTCAGGAAGATCATCATGAGTTCAAGGCTGGCCCGAAGTACATAGTGGCGTGAGACTCTGTCTTGAAAATCAAGACAAAACGAAAACAAAAAAATTGGGATAAAGAAGTTGCGAGAGCTGGGTGTGGTGGTGCATAGCAGCATTCAAGGAGGCTGAGGCAGGAGCACTGCCATTTCCAGCCCAACCTGTACAATTTAGTTAGACTCTGTCTCAAAATAAAAAATTAAAAAGCAGGCAAGAGGTGTAGCTCAGTGTGACGTCCCTGGGTTCAATCCCCAGTACTCACCCCCAAAACTATAGGTAGCTATAGACCTGAAGTTACAGATAATGGATATCTATGTCCTAGTTAGAATCCAAATGATGATCTGTAAACTATCTTACTAAGTTTGAATTGCTATTTCAATTTTTAACCCAAATTTTATCCAAATATGGATGGCTTTATTAACACATTAACACAGCAAGTATGCTGTACCTAGGCCTGGTGGCACCCAGTTGTCATCCCAGCACTCTGGAGGCTGAGGCAGGAGGATCTCCATGAGATCAAGGCCAACCTGGACTACATAGGAAGACCCTGTCTTGAAAAAGCAACAAATAATAAATGCACTCAGGTACGCTGAGCCTGCTGCACACCACGCACCCGGGCTCTGCCCCGAAAACAGCAACTTAACCCTCACTTCCCAGCTCTTTCCTTGGTGGCTTTGGTTATTATTGTTAGTGTCTGAGATGCATAATGAACACATTCTGTGCAGGCAGTTGGGAAGGATGTGACGTATCTTAACTCTCTCATACACCCCCAAACCTCTTGATCTCCTTCCACCTGCGAAAGATCTCTTTTCACCGCGTCCATGGCTCTGCTGGTGAGACCGTGGTGTCTGGCAGCCGTGCGTGCCCGAGGTGACCTGTGACTAATAGCAAGAGGGCCGCCCAGCCCCGTGCGTCCCCCTCCTCCGGCACTGCGAGGCTAATGGTGGATGCCTCTCTGGGCCATGACTTGAGGACCAGGCTTTGGGACAGCAGAGGGGAAAGCCGGAAGCAGCCTGCACGCCCCGCACCTCCGAGGGGCCGCGGAGACCTTCCAGACCCACATCCTCACCTCCAGACTTTGACAGAAGAAAAACAGATTTTTGGTTTTTTGTGTTCTTTTTTGTTTTGAGACAGGGTCTCACTGTGTAGTTCAGGATGGCCTTGAACTCACTATGTAGCCCAGGCTGGCCTCAAACTCACAGTGATCCTCCTGTCTCAGCCTCCTGAGTGCTGGGATTACAGCTGTTCACCACCACCACTCCCGGCCAGACTTATTTTCAAGGCACTGCTAATTTAAAGCCTATTCCTGTTACTTGGCATCCATTCTTTTGTTGGCCAGTAGACTGATTTTTTTCACAAAAACACCTGGCACATATTTTCCGGAGTCAGCATCAGGTCTGGGATTTGATGCACGGTGCAGCAGATGGGCAGGATTTCTGCCATCTCCAATTGGGATTGCACTGAAAGGCTGTCAGACTGGAAGCTGCCACCTTTTACATTAGACATACAACAACAGTTGAGGTGGTGGTGTTTGGCTTTGGTTGGTTGTAGGTAATTTAATCATTAGTGATACTGAACTAGATGGTTCTGGGCCATTCTTTTTTTATTTTTGTTTTTGAGATAGACTCTCACTATGTACTCAAACTGGCCTTGAACTCACAGCAATCCTCCTGCATCAGCCTCCGGAGTGCTGGAATTACAGGCGTGCACACCATGCAGGCCACCCTCGGCTCCTGCAGAAGCTTCCGGTGAGACAGGTCACTGTGACGGCTGCTCTGCCCTTTGCCAGCACGAAGGACTGCAGATCCCCGTGTCGCTGAGATGAAGACAACTGCAGAGGGGAGAAGTGGGCTCCAGTTCGTCCAGCGTCCTGCACGTCACGTATTCTCAGGTCCCGAACTTCCCCTTGGTGTTGCTTCCCAGGCTTCCCCCATCCGGGAAGTTTCCTTACTTGTATTTCAAACCCAGACCTTCTCCCACTCGCGCCTCTCCCCAGCGCTCCTTGCACCACGTCCAGTCCCAAAGGCGCAACTGGCAGGGGTGAGGAAGGGTCCCGGGCGGGGGTGGGATTTCTGCAGGGTGGTCCTCAGGCTGGACTGGGGAGCGGCTCCGCAGCTTGGGAAGCCTTCATGCCAGGGCAGCGTGGGAGCAAAGCTTAGAGCCCTGAGGTCTCCAGGGAGCAGCCCGAGAGCCAACCGGATGGATGGACGGACAGACAAACGCCAGGGTGTGCAGAGCTCGACCTCTCCCCATCCCTCCCGCTGTGGCCTCTGACTCAGGGTCAGCTGACGAGCAGGAAGTCACCTCCAGCTGCACAGACAGATGGGAAAGTCCAGAGCAGACTGAGAACTTTTGAAGAAAAGGAAATAAGGAGGACGCTCTGTGACTGCTGGGTGTGACACGAGGTTAGAAAGCCCAATGGCACCGCATCCCCCCGGGCGACAGGGGTCTGGCCAGCAGCTCACTTGCGAGTACCCTCTGCCAGCACCAAAAAACAGAAAAAAAAAAAAAATAGAAAAGAAAAGACGGTTACACAGAGAAGCCTCTGCTTGCTCATTGTAGAACGGCGCAGTAAACGGCCCGCCACTCACACTAAACAAGAATGACGTCGCCGTGTGCTCTAGACCTCCCGTGACACACAGAAGTTAGTGCTGACACGGCCACGTGCTGTGATTTCAGGGACGTTCCTCTGCACACCGAGAGGCAGCTCACCTAGCAGGACGGGGGTGCGGGGGCACTTCACACGGAGCTATCCGGAGGAGGAGCCTGAGGTGGGGTGTGGACTGTAAACAGCAACTTGCTACCTACATGCGACCAACAGGCAGGGTCTTATCTTGGCCTGGGGGCTTGCTAGAAGCGGCTTGAGGACATCTGCTTTGAAATATTGTGACTAGTGCAGGTACCGTGTACATCTTCGAATTTTTTGTTATTCCCAGCAGTAAAGTTGGTTAAAACTTTTAATGTTCATTTTTTAGATTTGTTTTTTATTTTTTTTGAGATAGGGTCTTGCTATGTAGTCCAGGCTGGCCTTGAACTCTTTTTTTTTTTATCCTGTATTATTTTTTTTCTTCTGTATTGTTTTTATTATTGTACAAAATCCAAAATCCCATCCTGTATGTTACAGAGTTTTGTTGGTTCCCTTTTAAACTCTGGCTCACATCCCAAATGTACAAGAAGTTGGTGTGTGGTTGGTTGTATTTTTAAAAAGTTGAGTGTGTAAAAATGGCAGTGATCTCCCCAGGGACTTTGTTTTGTCCAAAACTCCCCTATGAAAAGTTTAAAACAATTAAAAAGAACATCGAGCTAAAAATCAACATGGCGATCAGTGGCCTGCAGCCTGGCCCTGCGACTTTGGTGCTGAAGAGGTGAAAGCAATGTCCAGAGAACAGACGTCGAAGCCTCCGAAAGTTGCGCTGGATGTCAGTCAGCATCCTCATTCAGTCTGTCCCTTCCTTTTCCCAGAAGGCGAAGGTGGGGAGGAGATTAAAGAGAAAGAGGGGAGGGGACGGTGTGAAACCAGGGGGTGCTCCCCGTTTGGAAAGCGGGAAGAGCAGAGGGGCAGGGCGTGGCAGGAAGGTGCCCGAGGGCAGCGTCAAGCGGCCCACTCGATGTGCCCGGTGGAGTGTTAGGCCGCAGCTGCACAACATGACTGCCCCAGCACCCTCCTGCTCCATCCAGCCTGGTCTGGTGACACAGCCCACCCTCACACAGCAAGACAGGCAGAGGGTGTTGGCAGCAGAAGTGAGGGTGTTGGGGGGTCTTGAGCTGGTGGATGGGGTCTGGTGGGGTGGGGCAGCCTCTGCCTGGGCCCTGGCACCCAGATCGCAGAGCAGTTTGGCCTTGAACTCTTGGTGATTCTCCTGCCTCAGCCTCCTGCATGCTGGCATTACAGGCATGCTCACTGGCTTCAGCGGTCTAAACAATCATTACAATTTTCAATCTGAATTTAACAGAGGTGGTGCTTTACATGGTACATAATAAGAACAGTGTAGCTTGGATGAGGATTTTCTAAATTTAGGATGCAGTCCGGTAATCACTGCTTCTAATTTAGGGAGGGGGAAGCTTTTTCTCCTCTTGACATGTTGATGGTGAGCTAACTTGTAGTGGAGTCAGAATTCTCACATTATGGATGCACACATAAAAAACAAAGACAAGCACTTTATTTTCCTTTCCTGGCTCATCATGCCCAGAGCCCCATCTACACTGACAACAGGGTCTTCCCTGTGCACTTGACATTTCCAGCAGGCTAAGCCGCGTGGGGCACGAGTGGTCAGTCCCTGCAGGTGCGCACCCTCACCTGCCAGTGCTGCCCTCCTGGAGCTCCCTCTGCACCGAGGGCTGCGGGCTGGGCCGAGGAGGAGCCGGAGATCACCTGCCGGGGTGCCCTGCAATGTGAGGATGCACCTGCTCCCGGCTCCAGGCAGTCGCTGGCCTCTGGGCTCCTGCACCCCTCCCCCAGCCCAGCACCGCACACTTGCAACCTGGGGCTGCCACGAGTGCTTGGCCTCTCTGCCTGCCCTGTGAGGTCTGGTCCTGGCCCCTTTCTCCTCCTGGCTTTCAGTTCTTTTCTGGGCCTTGGAAGATTGCTATGGGCCAAAGCCCCTCTCAGGCTGCAGCACCTTCTGCCCTGGGACCAGCCCAGCAGCCAGCTCCGCCCCTCCCCTCCCGTCCTCCACCCTCTCCTTTCTTTTCCCACTGAAACTGAACCCAGAGCCTTTGCAAGAAGGAACACCCTTAGACCTGTTTTAAAATTCATTTTTTTAAAGCAGGGATTGGTAGCACACACCTTTAATCCCAGCACTCGGGAGGCTGAGCCAGGAGGAGCACCTCAAATTCAAGGCTAACCTGAGCTACAGAGTGAATTCAAGGGCAGCCTGGAATACATAGTGAGACCCTGTCTCAAAACAAAACAAAATAAGAATTTTTTTGAGACAGGTTTTCACTAAGTTGCTAAATTGCCCAAGCTTTGTACAAACTTGTGATCCTCCTGCCTCAGCCTCTTACTAGGTGAGATCACAGGCATATGTCACCACCCCCGAACATGTTTCTTTTTTAAAAGTTTGTTTTTGGGGTTGGGGATTTAGCTCAGTGGTAGAGCGCTTGCCTAGCAAGTGCAAGGCCCTGAGTTTGATCCCCAGTACCAAAAAAAAAAAAGGTCGCTTTCCTTAGAAAAACTCAGCTTTTGCAAAAACAAGTACTTATTTTTAGACTTGTCCAACTATAATCTTTTTTTTTTTTTTTTTTTTTTGAGACAGGGTCTATGCAGTTCAAGCTGGCGCTGGCCTTGAACTTGTGGCAATCCCCTGCCTCAGCCTCCTGAGTGCTGGGATTACACATGTGCGCCACGGTGCCCATCACAACTATAATCGTCTAAGAACCATTTTATACAAAGTGATGTCTCTCCTTCTCACCAAATTGATCCAGGGACAGCGATTTATAGGACAGGGAAAAAGTGATCAGGTACACAAAGATGCCGACTAAAGAGCTCAAGAATTCTATTCCAAAGGAAAAAGGATCGCAAGCTGGCACCCATTCTCGGCAATTCAGCAGTTTAGTGAGATCCTGTCTCGAAATTTAAAAAAGAAATATTTTTAAGAAGGGGCCCAATTACAGCTCAGCGTGAAGACCTTGGGTTCAATTTACAATGCAAAATTAATAATATTAACAATAATAATAATAATTCTAAAAAAAAAAAACCAAAAACCGAATAATAATTCTGTTCCAGGCTTGGCACTGCCGGCCTGTAAGCCCAGGACTGGGGGCAGGGAGAGAGGATGAGGCAGGAGGATGTCGAGTTTGAGGCCAGCCTGGGCTCCACAGTAGGACTTGTCTCAACACAAGAAAGAATCCTATTCCTGTTGAGCATGTTGAAAGTACGCTGCCAGTCGTGACACCACAGCGAAGGGGTGATGGCGACATCGGTTCCCCGGCTGGGCGGGGCCTCAGTGTCCCCAGGGTTCTGAGTCACCCGCTAAGTATGTGCTTAGCAGCTTCTCAGTGCAGACCGGGAGCCGGCAGCTGTGTGCGCACATGCAGATATGTCTGTACACGCTGTCAACACATGTCGGGGAAGCCACCCACCCAGAGGTTCACCCACCAGAGAAGGTGGGGCTTCAGGGTGTGGCATAGAGAAAGACCCAGCAAGGATGGAGGTAGAGCTGGGTGGGAGGAGGGGACCGCACTCTACACACAACGGTAGGCAAGAGGCACCTCCCCCAGCAGCCGGAGCAGAGCGCACATCAGGCATGGCGGTGTGTGCTTGCAATCCCAGCACTTGAGAGGCTGAGGCAGGAGGATCGCTGTGAGACCGAAGCCAGCCTGGATTACATAGGAAGACCCTGTCTAAAAAAAGGGAGAGAGAGAAAGGAAAGAAACACAGACGGCAGAAGTCGGTGCAGGGCAGCAGCCAGGCAGACCTGTGTCGGGACAGGCCCTGGCGCGGACCCGAGGGCCAGGCCCGAGGAGCCCTCCCCCGATTTCGGCCCTGGGCACGGTTGCCTTCCAGACCCTCGGAGCCCTGGCGAAGGTTCCGGGGATGTGGAGCGAAGCCCGCAAAGCCGGGGGGGGGCTCGCTGGGGTTTGGGGTGGGACGCCGGCTCCTTCCACCCGAGTGACTCACGGCAGGCGATTTTAGCAGAAACCATGTGTACGCAGACGACAGGAGCCCTTCACGATCTGCTCCGAGAGCGCAGAGCTTCCAATAGGGACGCTCCGCGGGAGCCAGAGCCGACCTCTGCCCTCTGCCCTCTGCCCCCGGGCCGCCCGAGCAAGGGCGCATGCGCGCCAGGCTGCACCCGGCCGCGTCTCCTGCCTCGCGTGACAGCAGAGGGGATGCTGGGAAAGGGCGAGTGCGCTAGACGCAGCGGACGTCACTCGGCCCCCGTCAGTCACGCTGTCTGGCGGGTGCACGCGTTAGTTCCTCGCGCCGACGACGCACCCAGCGCTGCGTGTCCCTTTGCACCCTCCGGAGCGCGCCGCCGCCCGACTGAACCTGGTAAGGTCGCCTGCTCTTTCCGGAGCCCAGTGACACTAGGCAAGGAACGGAAGTGCGCTGTGGACATGCACCAGCTCCCCGGAGTGAATGCAGTCATTAAAACATGCGCTCATTAAAAAAAAAAACATTAAATTTTAAAAAGGAGCAGTGTGCTCCCTCGCCCACCCGGAAGCACTCACTGACCAGCAGCGCTCATATCCGTTCATGCGGGCAACCCGACCCAGCCGCGAATCCTCAGTTCACTTGCCATCTACTAAGACGGGGAAGATACTCTTAGCTTAAAGTTTGGGGTTTGAAAGTCTTGACATTTCGTTACAAGGAATTAATCACTGATCTGCCCTGTCCGATACAGTATTTACTGGCCACGTGTGGTTAAATTTTAAATATTACAATAAATTAAAATTTCGGCTGAGCATGGAGGTGCACGCCTATAATCCCAGCACTCAGGAGGCTGAGGCAGGAGGATGGCCTTGAGTTCGGCCAGCCTGGGCTACATAGTGAGTTCAAGGCTGGCCTGAAATACATAGTGAGACCCTGTCTCAAAAAACAAAACACATGGACTGGGGATTTAGCTCAGTGGTTAGAGTACTTGCCTTGCAAGCACAGGGCCCTGAGTTCAGGAGTCTTTAGAGACCCAGGGACCTGGCCACCTGGGTCTCAGTCCAGTTCCACCTCTTGGTACGTGGGTTGCTGTGGGACCTCTGTGACCTTTGGTGATGTCGTCTCCAAAGGGTGGACTATTTGGAGACGACATCGCTGGCAGAGGGACATATTGAAATCCATGGCAAATATATATATGATATTTGGTACATAGTAGGAAATCAATAAAAAGAGTTTCCTGTTAAGTTTATCTTAGAGAGTTAATGTAAATATAGTGGTTTTGTTTGTTTGTTTGTTTGTTTTTGACAGTACTGAAATTGAACCCAGAGCCTTCACACTAAGCTACATCTCCGGCCCTTTTTATTATTTTTTGAGACAGATACTTGCTAAATTGCTTGCTATGTTTCTCAGGCTGGGCTAGAACTTTCTGTCCTCCTGCCTCAGCCTCCCAGAGTGCTGGAATTACACCGAAGTTTTTTTTTGTTTTTTTTTTTGTTTTTTTCCCAAGACAAACGAGAACTCACAGCCTTGCATAGCATTTAATATATTGTAAGTGTTGGTATGCAAAATTCAAACAGTCTGATCTTCCTTCTCATGTCAAAGTTGACGAGATTGAAGTTGGGAGAGCTGTGGCAGAAAGCAAATGAGTGGCAGGGTCGGCCAGGTACCTTGGCACCTTGTTTACTGTGTGACTTTACTGCACTACATTCTAAGATGAACAGATGGATAATGAGTGTGAGGATCGATACCTCCAAATTAACACCATAGAGCTGGTTTGTTTATTTTTGGTTTTGTTTTTTGGTTTTTTTGAGACAGGGTCTCACCATGTAGCCCATGCTGGTCTTGCACGCAGAGGGATCCTCCTGTCTCAGCCTCCTGAGCGCTGGGATTATGAACAAATACACTGTGCCATGCCTAGCAAACATGAAGGCTGTATGGGGTTCTCACTCAGCCCCGGCCACTCCGGCCTCCCGCCGCAGTGCCTTGGACACCCAGCGGGATCGTCCTGGAGCCGGACATTGCCCTCAGCACCTGGGTCCCTGAGCGCGGGGAGGGCGGCAGCTTCCTGTGAACACTGTGTTCTGTGACGTCACGGGGAACTCAGCGGGATTTTCCCAAGGGGAGAAAGGTCCTGGGTTCCTGTCAGGGGACCTCTGGGGCGGCTTCTGACCTTGGCCACCACAGAGTTAAGAGGATTGCTGAGGTCAGCATCAGACTTCACATCGGGCCCCTCGTGGCACAAACGAGAAGGGGTCTGTGGAGCCCCAGCCAAACTTCGTAGCCCAGGGTCATTTCAGAGAAGTCTGGGCTGCAGGTTTGCTCCTTTTTAGTTTTTGGCTTTTTGAGACAGGGTCTTACTAGGTATTCCAGGCTGCCCTTGAACTCCCTGTGAGCCCAGGCTGGCCTTGAATGTGCAATGATCCTCCTGCCTCAGCTTCCCTAGCCTATCTATTGAGTGTAGGTTTAATAACTTCAAGGTTAAGCACAGTAATAAGTAACTTAGTCTCCCTCATTGAACATAAGGCCTGCTGGGCTTTGAGTAGGTCAAGATATAGTTGGTCAGGGGCTCTGCAGAACGCTGGCTACACCCTTGAGGCAATGATGGTTTTCCTCAACAGGTCTCCACGCAGTCAAAGCTGCTTTGTTTTAGAAAAGAGACTCCAGATGTGCCCATGACATATCAAAGTAAAGAGAAAAAGGGTGCCCCAAACTTTACAGCATGGAAAGAGTCACCCCACATTTATGTGATGGGAATCCATCCAGCAGAGCAACGTTAAACTCCTGTGTTCTCGTCTTACTTCTTTTTGTTTCGTTGTGTTTTTTTACTATATAGTTCAAGCTGGCCTTGAACTCACTATGTAGCATGGGCTGGCCTCGAGCTTGCAGTGATCCTCCTGCCTCTGCCTCCTGAGTGCTGGGATGACAAGCATGTGCCACCACACCTGGCTTCTCTTCTTACTTATGAATGAAATAATCTAGGAATAAACTTCAAACCCTGACCTGCATTTGAGGAGAGCAGCTCCTAGCGTGGGAAATTCGGCAGCTGCTCCCGCACCTTATACAGAGCGCTGGTTTCCCACAGAGGCACAGAGAGGCCAGGGTGGGCCTTGGGATCCTCGGTCCCAGCTGCCTCGTTGCCACTCACGGGAAAGGCGTCATCCTCGCCATGCCCAGAAGGAAATGGCCGGGTGGTGTAGGCGCGCGGCTTCTGAAGCCCACTTAGTCCAGAGTGTGCAAGAAAGGGTACATTAGGGTTAGTCCCACTTCACACATTACCTAGTGTCACAAGCTTTGTTTTTCTAGGGCTGTGTTGTTGTTAATACAAGCAAGATACAAAGACTGTAGTGGAAATACTTTTTTTTTTTTTGGTATGGGCGATAGAACCCAAGACCTTGGCACTGAACTATATCCCCAGCCCTTTTTATTGTTGATTTTGAAACAGGGTCTCACGAAGGCCCTAAATCGCCCAAGCTGGGCTACAATTTGTGATCCGCCTGCCTCAGTCTCCCGCGTGCTGGGGTTCTAGGCGTGTGCCATGCCTGGCAGGAGCAGACCAGAGTGGAGACGGCCTGGGTGTCCTGCAGCTTCTGGCCAAGGGGCTGGGCAGGGGGACCGGGGTGTGGAGTTGTGCTGGGAACTGGAGAGTGAGCTGTCTGCCGTGGCGCTGCGGAAGGCTGAGGGCTCAAAGGAAAGGCTGCCAGAGTGAAGCAGGCTTCCCCAGAACCCAGCAGGGCAGAGAAGTGCGAGACACAGATGGGGACAGGGACGGGGGTGGAGTCTGGTGTGGTGGCACATGCCTGTGATCCAGCACTCTGGGAGGCTGAGGCAGGATGATCACAAGTTTGAGCCCAGCCCACACAATTGTAATATTGATTTAGTGAGACCCACTCTCAAAAAACAAAAAACAAAAAACACCCCACAGAATGTAGCTCAGTGAGAAGGTCCTGGGTTCGATCCCCAGGCCCATAATCAGCAGCAAAAAGAGGTGGTGATGGAAAATGACCAGCACATTTCAAATCCCAAAACCCAAACTGCCACCATGAAGAAATGCTGGTCAGTGAAGAGCAGACCCACAGTGCTGCAGGAACACCGTGTCTGAACTGTCCCCAAGGGGCGCCTGGGCTCCCAGAGGACGCGGCAGGCTGTTGTGGATGTGGGAAGGCAGTGTGCAGGGCTCTGGCGCTGGAGTCACCCTCACATCCCACGTGCTGAAAGGCCAAGGCGCTGCCAAAGCTCACTGCTGCCCTCTGGGTAAGCAAAGCCGAGTCACCCACGCAGAGCTCTGCCATGTACCATCCTGTCACCACCGTGAGTCAGAAGGCCTCTGTCCGGAAGGGCTCAATCCTGAGAGAGAGAGAGAGAGAGACATGCAGACAGAGAGAATGAACTAGGGATTGAACCCAGGACTGAGCTACATCCTCAGCCCCTTTTTATTTTTCGTCTTGTGACAGGGTCTCTGTAAGTTGCTAAATTGCCAGGATTGGCCTGGAGGTCTTCCTGCCTCAGCCTCCTGAGTGCCGGGACTACAGGTGTGCACCACCATGCCTGGCCGTCTACCTCTTTAGCGCCTGGGTCCCCACGTGTTGGCCAGACCCTTCTGCACTGCAGCCCTCCCTCTTCCCAAGACCTCCGGTAGGCGCGTTGGGGGCCTCCCTACGCGGGCCCCTCAGTTATCTACCTGACTCACAGGTTCTCTGTGGCTTTGCCTCCTTGCTGACATTTATATGTAACCCTCAACACTACAGCGATGTGCTGCGTAGTGACACTGGGGATCCTGTCATAGTGCCTACGCGGCCACGCCGTGATGACATTACATGGATGGCAGCATCTGCTGCACTTCCAGGGCGTCCAGCGAGCATGCAGAGTGGCATTGTGCCCACGGGATGGCGCCCGCCTTTCTGTTGCAGCTGTTGTATAGAGTCAATTAGTGTCACATTGTTCACACTTTGGTGCCCTTTGTTGGCGATTTTGGGTTGTTTTTGTTGGAGGTGAGGACTTGTTGGGAAGCCCAGGCTGGCCCCTCTTGATCCTCCTGCCTCAGCCTCCCCAGTAGCTGGGACTACAGGTGCATCCACCACGCCTGGCAAATGGCAATTTCTGGAGACAGAATCTCTGCAGAGAGCGGCACGTGTGTGGAGAAGCCACTGAAGCAAGGAAAAGGACCAGCCACGTGGGGACAGCGAGCCAGCGCCCAGGAGGGCCAGGCTGCCCACCGGTGGGCGCAGACGCCGGCGTCACCAAGGCCGGTTACCAGGGTCCGGAGCTGTCTCAGGGACGAGCTTCTGGTCTCCCTGGAGAGGACAGGTGGGGTGGCTTTGCCTCTGTAAATCTACGCCCTGCTTTTAGGCAAATAGATCGTACAGAGCTTTTGTGCATCTGCTTCTTAATTTTCTTTGTTTTTTGAGACAGGGTCCTGCTATGTAGCACAAGCTGGCCTTGAGCTCAAGGCAGATTCTCCTGCCTCAGCCTCCTGAGTGCTCGGAATACAGGCATGCGCCACCAGGCCTGGCTCTCAATTGTCTTTAGCTCAGCGATCCTTCATGTTTAAGGACAGCATACGCTGCTCGCCCGCTGCAGAGACCACACAGGGCCTGTGTGTGGCCAGGGACAAGGTGACCGAGCGGATCCGCTCTGCAGTGGAAGCTGGGAAGGCCCATCAGGCCACTTCGACTCTGCCCTCCTCCTAGCGCCTTTCCTGCCTCCCCGGGGTCAGAAGGAGATGTCCTGCTTCCCCGTCACACGCTGGCCTTCGTGGGCCACTTCCTGTTTCCAAACTTCCTCACATAAAGCTCTGTGCTGCGGTGTTGGGCGGGCTGGCTGCGGGGCTGCACGCGGGTCGGCCTTGCTCGAGGTGTTGGGCAAGTTTGTGCAGCCTCAGGGTGCGCGGGGTCTGTGATGTGTGGCTGGAAGTGAAGAACTCTCTCTTCACTCTTTCCTCTCTCTCTCTTTCTCTCTCTCTCTCTCTTTCTCTCTCTCTCTCTCTCTCTCTCTCTCTCTTTCTCTGTGCAGTACTGGGGATTGAACCCCAGATCTTTGCATTAAGCTACATCCTCAACCCTTTTTATTTCTTTCTTTTTTTTTTTTTTTTTTCATTTCAAGATGGAGTTTTGCTAAGTCACTAAGTTGACCAGGCTGGGCTGGAATTTGAGGCCATCCTCCTGCCTCAGCCTCCTACAGTGCTGAGATTACAGCAGTGCTTGGATTCTGTAACAATCTCCCTGGCCTCCCAGGTACCCCTTCCCCACTCTAGCTATTCCAGCAAAGAGGAAAATTTGATGCCTGGGTGAGGCCAAGAGAGCCAAGTCACCTGCATTTCCCCTGGGACCCTCGCTGAGCTGTGTCCCTGCCCCAGGACGGGGCTCGCAGGGCCCGGGGCGCTGTCGCTGGAGAGCTGGCAACAGGGGGCATGATGCCCAGCTGCAGGCGTTGTGCAGATGTTGGTTTGTCTTCTCTCCTTCCTTCTCCTCCTCCAGTGGCCACGCCCCAGTGACCCGCAGCCAAATATCCTTGAAGGGGATCCCACGATACCTACCAATACCTACCCTGACGCCCACCCTGATGGCTGACACCCTGTCCCAGCCCCTCTCGAAGCTACAACTCTCGAGGAACCCGGAAATCTTCAATCTTTCTTTCTTTCTTCCTTTTCTTGTGCTGGGGAACAAACTCAGGGCCTTGTGTCTTTCTTTCTTTCTTTTTCTTTTCTTTTCTCTTTTTATTTTGTTTTCTGTTTTTTGAGACAGTCTCACTACATAGTTCAGGGTGGCCTTGAACTCACTTGGGCCCAGACTGGTCTCAAATTCGCCGAGATCCTCCTGCCTCAGCCTCCTGAATGCTGGGATTACATGTTGTGTTCCTGTGCCCAGCCAGGGTTTCATCAAGGATCTTCCCAGCCTTCCGGGGGAAGCCCCCTCGCAGCCTGGAGTGAGCCAGAGCTCTCTGAGTGAAACGAAACATTAGTTGACCAGCCTGGTGGAGCCCGAAAGGTCCTGGGCAAGCTAGCGGAAGAGTCTTCTCTGGAGAAGAAACGCCGGGCGGGGAGGGATTAATCAGCACGGATCGACCGGAAGGAGAGTCTCGAGCACGTGCCTGAGGCTGGGGCTCTCCCCTGCCGTGCCGGGGTCTCCCCCAGCACGGTTGCGTGTCACTGTGCCTTGGTCGCTCTGCGGTCCTTCCACACCTGCTGAGCACTTCGGTGTCTGTGGAGCTGTTTTGTTTCTTTGCTGAGGTTTTAAAGAATTTTTTAAAATTTTTTTATTCTTATTAGTACATGTTTGCTGTGCAGAATGATTACATTCGTCGTGGGGAATTGTACATGTCCACAGCACATCTGGATCCTTCCCATGTCCCCTTCCCACCCTCACGTAGCTTGCTCAGAAGGAGAGAATGGGCTATTACGCAGGCTCCAAGAAAGTGAAATTCTAAATTAGCATTCGGAGCCGAGCGTGGTGGCACAGGCCTGCAATCCCAGCACGTGGGAGGCTGACGCAGAAGTCACGCTGTGGGTTCAAGGCCAGCCTGAACTGCATAGCGAGACCTTGTCTCAAAAAAAAAAAAAAAAAAAATCAGCATTGTGTTTTTCCGCATGATTCTCTGTGTCCTTGCTGGGGTCAGAATCGCCAGTCAAGCCAAGGTTAGGACACCAAGCGAGGTCCTATCTGCCTGCAAGACACGGCGAGTGCGTGGGGCTGGTGCCGGCGGCGGCTCTTCTCGAGGCCTCTCCTCTAGCTGAGCCCTGCACGCCGGGGTTCTTGGGTAACTAGGTGGCCAGAAGGCTGCTTCCTCAGTGATCGGGCGCGCTGGCTGGAAATCCCCTGCGGCCGCGCGGCCCCACAGCGCGGGGCTTCTGCTGCGGGTGAGCTGTGCTCTCAAATCCCGCTCGCTGGGAGACAGTGAATTCTCCAAGAATTAGCCAATAGCTTCACTGAGACAGGAAGAGTTCTGGGGAGCTGGAGTGAGAGGAAGAGCTGACCCCGCCCCCAGCTACCCTTTCCAGAATGGGACTACTTGATCTTCTTGAGTTCGTCCTGTCACGTTGCAGCAAGCCAAGGCGGTGCTGTCAAAAGTAGGTTCAGCTGTTTCATTCTTAGAGTCAGCTGCAGCTACCCTGTCTACCTTCAGATTACAACTGAGAACAACAATAACAACAGCAACAGAAAAGGCTGAGCATGGTTGTGCTCTGTAATCCCAGCATGCAGGAGGCTGAGGCAGGAGGATCCCTGAAAGTTCAAGACCAGCCTGAACTCTAGAGTGAGACCTTGTCTCAATAAAAACAAAAACAAACAATTAAACCTGGAAATGAGATTAAAACATGTCCAAGATCTTTGTTGACTGCTTGGCCATTTTCTAGCAACTTCTCTCCATTTGAGGGCACGTACTTGTGTATTTTACCCTGGTGCCTTGAGGACGGCAACAGCCTGTTTTGATTCCCGAAAAACGGGGATAATTGGACAGCAGCAAATGCTAAGACCGGATCTCTGACAGCACTGTTTAGAGGTTCTGCCCGCCTCGCTCCTGGGGTATCACTCCGGTTGGCGGCGAGACTCAGCCACACTTCCCGGAGGAGATCCGGGCCACTTTGTGGCTTGTTTTGTGTTGAGGTCGGGACTCTACTTCCACTTCCCCTGAGGATCGAGGCGAGTATCCTACTCTGTGGAACTTGGGAAGATCAGTGGCAAAGGCTAAGCTTTCCATTTCGCCTCTCCACTGGCTGTGGTAAAAAGGTCTTGGAATCTTTGTAAACAAAAAGAAGAATTTTCAGGAATATTCTACAACAGCTCCCAAATGGGAAGTAGAACAAGATCTGGAAACTTATTTTTGGTGTTGCTGGGGATGGAACCAAGGCTGCTCTACCGCTGAGCTACATCCACAGCACTTTTCAGTTTTTTATTTTGAGACACACTCTCACTTGCTAAGATGCCCAGGATAGCCTTTGACTTGAGATCCTCCTGCTTCAGCCTTTTGAGTAGCTTGGATGCCAAGCATGCACCATTTTAATAACAGATGCTTGATGGATTTGAATACATTTCTTACATACATTTTTATATGGGCCCACACTACCTACTGGTTGATGAAGAAAGTGTAGCTCATCAATTGCTGAGCTGCTGAAATAAGGAGCCAGTATATGAAGCAATGTTTAAAATCTTTTGTTCTGGGCAGGTTCGTTGCCAACAGTCCCATCTCAGACGTGCCGAAATTCCTCGGTGCTTACCTCAGTGCTCCGTGTGGTCAATGACTCCCCTCCGTGGGTCGCCTTGGGCAGTTACTCCAGGACTTCGTCCCCCAGAGTCCCGCTGGGGCGACAGATGAGGAGGGGTCCTGCCCGGAAAGTAGCAGTGATCTCCAAGCAAAGCTCATGTTTAGGAAAACTGCTAACATTATTGGGGGAGAGCAGCTGACAGCGCCCCCCTGAGTTTAAATTCCTGGTCGCTGCCTCTGCAGTACAACTTGTGCTTAGTCTGACTGTGTTCTGGGCACGGCTGTTTCCATGAAGTACCTAATGTGCTATGTAGAGGACATGCTTCCCTGGCCTAGGAGATACAATGTTCTTCTTCTGTTCACCAAACAAGGTTCCAGGAAGAATTTACTGTTCTGTGAATTTGTTCAGATCCCAAACTGGCCTCAAACTCACCGCAATCCTCCTGCCTCAGTTTCCCGAGTGCTGGGATTACAGGTGTGTGCCACCACACTTGGCCATGGGTTTTTTAGAAAATGTAAATATATATTTTCAAAATACACATAATTTTCCTGCAAGATTTAATTCTGACAAATGTAGCAACTTCAATTTGGCCGGCTAGCCCACAATATAAACAAACAAAATATGCAGAATATTTTCTAGGTCAGGTAGGTTTTTCTAAAATTATTTCTGTGAGGTATGGTAGCACACACCTATAAGCCCAGCACTTGGGAAGCTGAGGCAGGATGGTCACTGTGAGTTGGAGGCCAGCCTGACCTACATAGTGAGTTCAAGACCAGCCTGAACTAAGTAGTGAGACCCCTGTCTCAAGGCAAACAAATGAACAAGCAAACATTATTTCTGACTTTTGCCACAGTTCAGGGTTAACTTCTCTTGTGCGCCATTTCTAGGAGCAAAATAATTTCTTCTGTCATGAAAGAAAATGCATTGATGTTTAGATGTTTTTGTTTTTTGAGACAGGGTCTTGCTTTGTAGTTTGGGCTGGCCTTGAGCTCATGGCAATCCTCCTGCCTCAGCTTCCCGCGTGCTGGGATTAAGTGCACTACCATGCCTGGCTTCTGGAAATAGTTTATCACAGTCTAGTGTTTAACCTCTGCCAGAGTAGCAGCTTAGGAAGACAAGGAGTTCTGTGACTTCTATCATGCTCAGTGATTTGCAATGTCCAAGAAGAAGACACGCATGAAGATGTGACTTGGAAATGTCTCACACAGCTTAAAGGGTCACTTGAGAAGGGCACCATGAGAGGCAGCAGCTTCTGGATTCTGCAAACAGTGCTCGGACGAGGGGACAGAGGGAGCCTGCGTGGGGTGGCTGCAGCCTGGGACACAGGTGCCCGGCGGGGAGCCCAGCGCCAGCCCAGCCTGGAGCTGAGACACTGGTCTGGCCTGCCGTCCTGCGCCCCGGCCAGCTCCTCTCAGAGCAGGGGCCTGGCAGCAGGTGCGCTGCGCTCTGGGCGGCTCCGTCCTGGGCTGCGGGCCGTGGAGGAACCGACTGCAGACATTGCAGCTGGATGGGGCAGGCCTGAATTCCCCCAGGAAGTAGCGCTGTGTGAGTGCGTGCGTGTGTGTGTGTGTGTGTGTGTGTGTGTGTACTGGGGCGGGGGGTGGGAGAGGCACTAGCACCCATCCAGCCCTAAAAGGCTTGGTTCCTGGAAAACCCCCTGAGGTCTAGTTGGCTTGTTGGTAGGGAACTTGGGGAGAGAAACACCCGAGTTAGATGGAGGATGGACTGTAAATGACAAAGAGCCAGCTTCCTTCTGTGCTTGCATCTGGGGATGGATTTAGCTGGAGGCGGGTGGGTGGGGGGTGCGGGAGGGCGTGAGAGGGTGGAGGGCACACACGACAGAGGGCTGCACTTTTTCTCTTTGTCGACTGAGTTTGTTTGGTTTTTTTAAGACGGGCTCTCACTGTGTAGCCCAGGCTGGCTTTGACTGGCAAGCAGTCCTCCTGCCTCAGCCTCCAGAGTGCAAATACAAGGATTATAGGTGTGTCCCACAGCCCGAGGATGGACTGCATTTCTGTGCTGTAAATGCGCACAGGGTGAAGCTCTGCTGCTGGGTGGAAGGGTGGGGGCAGGAAGATGAGCACACTTTCACCACCTCACGCACACGCATGTACACATGTGAACACCACTGTGCCCCTGGTGACTGTCCATGCACATCCTGGCTCACAAGAACACCAAGTTACACGAGTAACACATCCTTTGCACCAACACTTGAGGGTTCCTCATGATTATTATGGGTATTGTCTGCAATAAAATGCACACATGCTCGGTGTACAATGTGGCAGGTTTTGCCAAACACAGACACTCACGTAACTATCTGGCCTAACAATCAAGTGTGGGCATTTCTGACACCCTGCCGAGCATGCTCAACCCGGGACCAGGCAGCCCCGGCCTGCTTTCAGACAGTGTACATCCTGCTTGCCAGGCTAGCTTTTCATTGCTACAGAATTACCCGAGATGTCGCTTTTGTGTGTGGGGTTTGGGGATTGACCCCACAGCCTTCATTCTGAGATTTGCCCCCAGCCCTTTCTTTGTTTTTTATTTATTTTAAGATAGAGTCTAAGTCACTAAGTCGCCCAAGATGGGTTGAATTTCTGACTCTCGTGCCTCAGCCTTGCAGAGTCCTGGGATTCCAGGCCTTTGCCAGCATGTTGGCCCAGAAGGTACCTTTTTTTTTACACCGCACAGTGCTTTTAAGAGGTAAGATCTCTGTTGTGTAAATTAGCAATTCGTTCTTTTTATTGCAGAGTAGTATGCCACTGAGCGGACGTGCCACATTTATTTTTCCATTCGCCCCTTGATGAATATTTGTCTTATTTTCAGTTTTGTTGATGCTTCTGTGAACATTAGGGTAGCAAATACTTAGGAATAATAATACTGGGTCATTTAATTTGATTTCTTTTCTTTTCTTTTTGTGGTAATGGGGATTAAACCCAGGACTTTTGCACTGAGCTATATCCCCAGTTCTTTTTTATTTTTTAATATTTGTTTATTTATTGGTTTTTTTGAGACAGAGTTTCACTGTGTAGCCCATGCTGGCCTCAAGCTAGCAGTGATCCTCCTGCATCAACCTCCCAGAGTGCTGGGATTACAGGTGTGTACAGCTACACCTGGCTGTTTGTAATTCTTTAGAATAAGGAGTGATTCAGAAGTGTGTTGCTTAATTTCCAAATATTTGGAGATTTTTTTCAGATATCATGTTATTATTACCTTGTATTCTAATTCCGTGTTGGGCAGAGGGCAGATTGATGAATGCAGTGCCCTTCCGTGTGTTGAGAGAATTTGGGGGCTGACACACAGCTGATGTCAGCTGGGGCCCCACCTGACATCAGTGTGTGTCCTACTGGGACTGCAGGCAGCTTTCTATGAGCCGATGTGGGGTGGAGTTGTAACGGCCTCTTCATTTTTACTGATTTTCTGTTGCATTTGTCATCCTTCTATCAAGTAGTAAGGGAGAAGTACTGGTGAAATCTCCAACTATAATTATGGATTTGAATATTTCTCTCAATCTGTTGTTTTTTCCCATGTATCTTGAGCTCTGTAATTAAGAATGTATATTTTTAGGGTCATTGGGTCCTCTTGTTGAATTGGCTTTGATATCATTAAGAAATTATTTTATTGTGTAGCCTGAGCAACATAGCAACATAGTGAAAACTGATCTCAAAATGAAAATAAAAAATTTTAAAAGGGCTGGGGATATAGCTCAGTGTAGCCCAGTTAAATCCTCAGTATCATAGGAGAAAAAAAGAAAGAAAGAAAGAAAAGAGGGACGGAGGGGAAAAATAAGAGAGGGAGGAAGAAAAGAAATTATTTTGTTGGTCTCTGATGAGGTCTGTCTGACATTAACATAATCATTCCAGCCCTTCCCCTCCCTTTCCTTTTTTTGAAACAGGGTCTCATTATGTAGTCCGAGCTGGTTTAGAATTTCATTTATAGCCCAGGCTGGTATTAGAGCATGATCCTCCTGCCTCAGCCTCCTGAGTGCTGACCCTACAGGCATGTGTCACCATGCCTGGCTGTCATTCTATCTCGCTTGTGATTGGTACTAATGTAGCATAATTCCCCTTGTCTCGTCCCAGGTGAGCAGCTAGTCGGGATCAAAAACTCAGCACCAGTGATGAATTAGAGCGACAAAGTTTTAAGAAAAGAAGATGATTTATTTGTAAGGAGGATAAAAGCAGATGACAGAAGCTGCCCAGAGAGAGGGCAGGGCTTCCACCAAAAAATGGATGCCCTGAGCCCTGTCCCAGCCTCTTCTGATAGGACTCCGGACCCTTCCCTGCAGGTGAGTGCCAGGACTCACCCAACGCCGGCTGGCCCTGTGGGCCTGTCCTTGGGTGGATCCCGGTCCCAAGACCCGAGACCCTACACCGGGCACCTTTGCTGCTTACACAGTCCTTCTGGTGGGTTTCACTGAATGCCTTTCAGGGCTTTTGTGATGCATAATTTGGGGGAGGGAAACTTACAGAAAGGCAGCTCGGAGTTAGTGATCACAGGAGGAGGTGTGTGTGTCCTGTGCAGTGACACAGTGACCCTAGAGCGAATGTGTGCGTGTGTGTGCGTGTGTATAAATGCACAGGTGTGTGTATTTTTATTCAGGTGGCGGCCCCTTGCCTCCTTCGCATTTTATTGGAGGTGGGGAAGGGTTACCCGGTTTTCCAACCTTCTGGCTCCTTCACACTCTTTTTTCCAGCTCTTCCTCTGGAAATTCTTATGTTAATTGCACTACCTGGTTCCTTTCTAGCTCTGGTTTCTCTCTTCCTCTGCCTTCCTCCTTTTAATTGTTCAACTCTAAGTGCAGAGGCAAAAGCTGTTTTTAGTAAGATTTTTCTATTAATTTCTTTACTAAAGCCTAATGAGGCCCTTATTGTGTTCTTTCCCTGCCTGTCGGCCCCTTTCCCTACACTTTCACCCTTTAACTTTTAACCTAAACATCTCCTTAGTTTGAAGAATATAGTTTCTGGCAGCTTGTGGTGGGTCTTTCTTTCTATATACATTCACAGTCTTTGCCTTTTAATCAGGGTGTTTGTGAGTCTGAAAATAGAGATCATTTACATTTAGTGTAACTGGGTTTAAGTCCACCATCTTGCTACTTTCTATTTGCCTCCTCCATTCTTTATCCGTTTACCTCTTCTTGCTGTCTTTTGGATTGGGTGGTAAATCTCCGCAGTTACCTTGGTCACTCTACCTTTTTAGTTTTTGTTTCTATTATAACATAAAATTTTAATCACCACGGTCTATCTTCAAACACGACACCATTTTACACGACACCTCCCATACTTCTCTTTACTTTCCACATCTTATAAGCCCTGCCCTACAGACTGTCATTGTTTTTGCTTTCAACAATTATCTTCAAAAACATATTTTTGGTGCAAGAAAAGGTCTTCCTCGTGTGTCATTTTTTGGTTTCCCTTTCCCTTCTCAGCTGTCGTCAGTTGGTTTCCTTTTGCCAGAAGCATTTGGGCCTGTGCTATCTCTACTAGGGACATTTTGTTCTTATTCAAAAGATATTTTGAAAGATTTTGTTCACTAGATACATAATATACAATCTTAGATCAGAAGCAATTTTATTTTACCACCTTAAGGATACCATTTTCTTATCTTCTAACTTGCCTTGTTTCTGATGATAAATTTGTGGTATTTCTTATCATTGTTCCCTATTTTCTCTGGCTAAAGAATGCTAAATATTATGAAGCAGGCAACTAGGTTACTTGCTGTCAGCTTGACTTTATATTTATTTGGTCTTTTGAGACAGGGTCTTGCTATGTAGTCCAGGCTGGCCTTGAACTCACCATATAGTCTAGGCTGTCCTCAAACTTGCTGCGATCCTCCTGCTTCGGCCTCTTTAGTATTGGGATCACCATGTCCAGCTGGTATGAGCTTTCAGAGCTGCCCGCCTTACTGCTCCGGCAGTTATTCTCTCCCCTGACTCGTGGAAGTTCATCTGGCTGCCGGCTATTTGTGTCCATGCAGCGGGCATTAGCTTTTGGGCCTCAGAACTTCCCTTCTGCCGGAAGTGGCAGATACCTGGCCCTACGGCACATTGGACCTCCGCCTCCTCTATTCCAAAGCCCCCAAGGCCCGCCTTGGTTTCCTCGTCCGGTGACCCGGAAGCTGCCTTCCTGCAGCAGGCTGGATGCTCGCGGGTCCCTGGCTGGCCCTTCTTCGGGCCCAGCCACAGCTCCCGGACCTGCAGTGACATACTTGTTATGGACCTTGCCGTTCCCATGGTACTTCCTCCTCTGTGGGCAGGAGAGGAAGTATATCGTGCAACTTTCGAAAGAGACTGTCTTAAACCTTGACCTAAACTATTATTCATCAGTTTAGTAAATAGTCACTGAATTCCCACTGTGAGCCAAGGCCCTGCAGCTGCCAGTGGGAATAAAGCAGGCATTCCCTGGCCTCCTCCAGCAGTGCAAGGTGGCAGCCATTAAACAGATGATCATATCAATATCTACTATATCTTTTGATAAGTTGCTTTTTTTTGGTTTGGTTTTTTTGGACTTTGGAGGCAGGCTCTCACTAATTCAGGCTGGCCTCGAACTCACTATGTAGCCCAGGCTGGCCTGCGATCCTGCTGCCTCAGCCTCCTGAGTGCTGAGATTATAGGTGTGTACCAACGTATTCAGCAGAACTTCTGATACACTTTGAGAACTAAAGTGTAAATGTAAGGTGATCATTTAGAGTTTGGGGCAGGATAGGGTCATCAGAGGCAGGGCCTGTGAGCAGAGACGTAGGGAAAGGTAGCTGCTAGTCAAGGAGAGGCAGGAGGGTTCTGGGTAAGAGCTGACTCGATTAGGCACATGATGCTGCAGGTATCTGTGCCTTCTGGGGGTGGAGGGGGCAACGCGTGCTTTGCTGTGGTCTTCGGAGTTCGCTGGTGACGGCAGTGGTTATTGGGGCATCCTTAGGAACTGCTTCACCTGAGCGGGTGTGTGACAGCCGCAGGGCTGGGACCAACGTTGAGAGCAAGTTTCTGGCCGCACATGTTTGTGCAGAAGGGGTGGAGAAGAGAGAATGCGTTTTAGGGAAAAATAGGATACATGGGAGAAGAAACTGTAGGAAAACGGTACCTCCTCCCAAAGTATGCCTCTTTGATAACAAATTTGTTTTTCACTTAAAGGTAATTCCGAAACAGTCAGCGAAGACAAAGTCAGCCCTGCCCAGAGCGAGGGCGTGAGTTCTGCTTACCCGGGAGGGCCTGCCCGGAGGTGACAGGCCCTGCGGCCAGCCTCGGCCCGCAGCCGCCCATGGGTTCAGCTTGCCTGTCCCTGCTCTGCGAGGTCACGGCTCTCATGAAATGCTGCAGAGGCCGCAGTTCTGGGCACCGCCCTGACGTAATTTCCTTGAGGTTTCTTCTGCATTGGAAGCACTGTGTATGTTCGTGCACTTGTCACAGGATCTCTCTGTGTAGCTCAGGCTGGCCTTGAACTCACTGTGTAGCCCAAGCTGGCCTCAAGCTTGCAGTGATCCTCCTGCCTCAGCCTCCCGAGAGCTGGGATCACAGGTGTGCACCACCATGCCTGGCTTTGCCAGGTAACCATTTAACGAGCATTATAAAATACCAAAACAAACAAAAAATACCCAAACTGCAAAAACATTTTTTAAGCACATGATTTGCTTTTAGTTACAAATATTGTGCAAGATGATATGTTCTATAGGCAAAGAAATATAAGAATTAATTTTATTTATTTATTTTCAGAGTGCTGGGAATCAAACTCAGGGTCTTGCACTTGCTAGGCAAGTGCCCTACCACTGAGCTAAACTGCCGGCCCCAAGAATGAATTTTAAACATATGCATTATTCAAGGTATTTGAAAAAGATAAAATAAAAAACCTGTTTTTTTTTTCAGCATTTAGGTAAGTAAGCCTGAAGGTCTGACTTAAATGAAAAAGAGAGAGAAAGTGAAGCCAGGCATGCTGGCATACTTCCATAATCCTACTTGGAAGGCTGAGGCAGAAGGGTTGCCATGAGTTCACAGCCAGCCTGAACTACACAGTAAGACCTCTAAAAAAAAAAAAAATTACAGTATTTGGCATCTCTCCTGCAAGCTTTAAATCACAGAGTTATTCTCAACAAGCCATCTTCAAGAAAATGGCAGTGTTCCTAAGAACAAAAATTGCCCTATCTAGTAGGCTATGTTCTACATTGTCAAGATAATAGGAGAAATCTCGGCCATCTATAGCCAGTGGTTTACTGTTGACTCTCTCTTAGGTGTATTAGTGTTCCTACAGGCAATTGTTTTCCATGTTTAATGGATTTTCTTTTTATTCACCTGCCTGTGTCTGCCCCTGGCAAGGGGGACAACCTGTGAGAGTTTAGCGACACTTGCCACAGTCAGGTGGTCCTCTCCGCCCCTGGAGAATGGCTGGTGACACGGAGTCAGAGCAGAGGGTCACCCCGGCCAGGTCGCTGCTGGATGTGGCGGTGCCGTGGGGTGGACACCGTGAGGCAGCAGCGAGGCAGGAAAACGGGCTGGGAGAAGAGCCACGTGGAGACCTCTATTCCCGAAGCCACCCCATTCTGTTTCTAGTGCCCCTTCAACCCACCTTTCGGGGGGCTCCTCAGGGGTGTGTGAGGCGAGAACAGAAAGAAGTGAGCTTCCTGGGACTGTGACCAAGTGAAAAGATTGTGTCCCAAAGGAACGAGAATCTACTCTGTGTTCCTGGCATGAGACTACTTTGGCTAAATCTCTGACTATTTAAGAAAAGCTAAGAAGCCAGACTTGTAGATGAAACCTCTGGGTCCCTAAGTGTTTCCAACTGCTTGGACCAGACAAAAACTGACATGAGCTCTGGTCTGGGCTCAGGGTTGCCTCTCTCCGGAGTCTCCCACGACATCCAGGGTTTATGAGCTAAAGTTCCGGCATCTAGACCCATCGTTTTCCTCTCCCACTAACTCAGACTTTTCCCTCAGTGGCTATTACACCGTGAAGCTCTGGCCCTTGGGAAAAGGAAGATGAGGACAGCTGGAATAGAGGAGCTGTTTACTCAGTTCTGGATTTAGATATTAAGCTTCACGAGACGACAAGGGTTGCTGGGTGCAGTGGCAAATGCCTGTAGAGGCAGGAGGATTGACATGAGTTTGAGGCTGGGCTACAGCCTGCGCTACATGGTGAGTTCAAGGCCAGCTGGAACTACATAGCAAGAGCCTGTCACAAAAATTCAAAAGGAAGAAGAAGAAGAAGACGACGACAAAGGGTCATGGAAGTCAGGTTTTGAAGAGAAAGAAAGGAGATTTCCTGGAACTAGAATCCTAACTGTAAAGTAGATCAGAGATCTGGGAAGAGTGTGGGGTACAAGAAAGTTCCCTGCTCACAGTGGAAGAAGAGCCCAAGGGAGATGGGGGAGGAGCCAGGGAGCGAGAAGAGAGCCCTGAGGCAGCTTGGAGCAGGGCGGGGAGGGCAGAGCTGGGCACTGAGGACGCGCAGGATGCTCTGGAGTGGTGGGGCTGCAGGCCTTGCAGAGAGGCAGAGCCCAGCCCAAAGACACCCAGGAGCTCAGACCCCACTGTCTCCACAGAGCATGGCACTGGGCGTCCCACGACCAGGCAGGCCACGCTGCACCACAGCAGAGGCCACCAGGAGACAAGTCCACGCCCGGGGAGCACGTGGGTGACTCAGCAATGTGTGGAAGACAGGACGGTCGCCTCCTCTAAAACAAGACAACTCATCAACCTGGGCATGGTGGTGCGTGGCTGTCATCCCAGCACCTGGGAGGGCTGAGGCAGGAGAATCTTCCCAAGTTTGAGCTCGAGGCCAGCCTGGGTTACATGGGGAGACCTTGTCTCAAAAAACCAAAAGACACCCCACAAAAAAAAAAAAGACAACATATAATATCACCCTCAGAGATTTAAGAGAAGAGCTGGTGAGGTGGTGTCGGAGAACAAAGTCTGCGCGCCATTCTTCAAGACAGTAATGAAGACTCTGTTCAGGGCAGAGCCATGAGGCTGGGCTCACCTCCGACTCCAGCAAGGACAAGGGGAGACTCAGAGCCAAGGAGCAGGGCAGGAGTTTGCGTGTGGAAAATTCCTAAGAGGAAACACCAGGGAGAAGGGGAATTCTCGGAGCAGCTCAACAGAATTCTTGCTGAAGGCAGGCCAGGGCGATAAATACCGAGGCGGGAGCTGAGGACGGGTGCCAAAGTGTGGGGATTTTTGCTACGTGGACTGAGCAAGAGTCTTGCTCACACCGAACTCCTCAAAGACAGAAGGAAGCCCAAGTCAGGCCTGGTTAGAAAGAGGACTCAGGCCTGACTCACAGGCAGGAGGAGAGGGCTTGTCAGAGGGAGGTGGGGAAGAATCTTGGGTCATCAGGTGTTTCCCCGGCAGGACAGCAGCTGAGGGGAAATGCGGGGATTCGGCCGAAATATCACCACACATCACCACATGAGGCTGAGGATACTGAATGGTACCGAACAAGCAAAGTGGGCTAGACAGCAACCCTGAGCCCATCTCAGAGAGAAGATTAGTTGTGCTGTTTCTGCACAAGTCTGTCTCCTGCCTTCCTGGCGGTTCCCTGCTAGAGTGAGGAGCAACAGAAGAAATGCTGCAGTCTCCACACTGCGCCCCTCTCGCCGGCCTCTCCCCGCTCTCAGGATCACCGAGGTCTGCTCTGCCGCTGAAGTCGCCCTAGTGCACTCAGTCTCCTTTGTCGCCGCTCATCTCTGCAGAAGGAAGCTCTTCAAAGCCTGGGAAAAGCATCACTCATCTTCGTATCCTCAGCACCTAGCGTGAGGCCTGGAGGCCAGGAGGTGTTCAGTGAAGTTAGTATGGATACAGATACAGCATTCCAGTGCTCATGGCCAAACCACGGCGGGAGAAGGCAGGGGCCGGGTAGTGGGACTGAAAGGACCCAGTGCCTTCCCGCAGAAGTCGGGCCCAGGCCTGCGACTCTGGGCCGGTCACCGTGAACCCCACATCACTCTATGCTGCTCTTAGCCACCAGCTTTTGTCCCAGACAAGCGCGGTCAGGTTTTCTCTGAGGAGCAGAGTTGAGGAGAGGGGCTGTGTGGGGCCTGTGGGCACTCAGATCCCCCGGGGGCTGAGTGGGGCTTCTCACAGACTTGGTGGGCCTGCGAGCCATGCCGTCACACTTGTTTTCATGCTCTGCTGGTGCCATCTTGAAATTTTTCATGACTTGGCGATGCAGGACCCTGCGTTTTCATTTTGATTTGTGCTGGTCCCAGTTGGGGGACACAAAAGGGGAGCAAGGGACACAAGGAGAGAGGTGCTAGAAAAGCGGCACGACCTTCCTGGTTTTGCAGGAGGCCCTGTGGTCGATCCAGCAGCACGTCAAGGAGGACGGGCCAGCAGACGGCCACAGGGTTGAGCGCCAGCTGCTGCCTCCTGTCTCGGCCTGGTGGGCAGGCTTGGCGGCGTCTGGGGACCCCGTCACCTGCCAGGCCCCCTTCCTGCTACAGCACTTGAGTGACGCCATCTAGGCTGTGCCATTGATGGCTCAGGCTTCCTTCCTTTGAAGCAGATGAGCAAGCGTTCCTCGTGCTTTGCTGCTCCTTTTCAAACAAAAGATGACAATCTGCTTTATCTCACGAGTTTCCTCAGCATGCTCATCCCTAGTACTGTCATCTTCCTTTCCGGAAGATAAGGGTTCTTCTCGCACAACATGCCAAGCACTCACGTCTTTGTGTGTACTCTTGTTAGTGCAACCTGGACGGAGGACTGAAGGGACACGCTGTTCTCTGTCGCACACCGGCATGAAGCAGAGAAATGACAAGTGCTGCGTGAAGGAAAGTCCCATCTTTGTCATGTTTGTGAACATCTTTATAAGCGTTTCATGCATTTGGCTCTCTGCGAGACTTCAAGCAAATCCAAAGCTAATCCCCGTCCCCGGGCAAGTAACTCGATATCTGGAACACGGAGGGGAACACACACAGACAGCGCCTGGCTGCTGAAGGGTGCCGCAGATACCCACAAGGGCGGTGCAGACGCTCGTCAGGCTGCAAACCCAACATACTGAAGATCAGAGGAGCTTTTCATTTTAATTTAAAGGGTCCGAACACAGACAGGGATTTTGCTAATCCTCAAATCAAACAAGGAGTCTCTCCCAGAGTCACAAACCAACACAGCTCCCGTGGCCAAAGGCGCCCCCTTCACTAGGGGTGGGTGTTCTGTGCATGGCCTTTAGCCCTCACTATCTGTCACCTTGTCAAAACTGGGTAAATATTTGTTTAATGATAAGCGGTATGAGTTTAAATCCTGTGTTCCCATACCGAAATTCCAGTTCAGTTCTTTGAATTCTAGGGAAATCACAAAGTAAAATCCATTAGTACCATGGAAATAATGTGGGAGTAAGGATAGCCAGACGTGGTGGTGTATGCAGTAATCCCAGCACTCAGAAGGCTGAGGCAGGAGGATTTCCAAGAGTTCAAGGCCAACCTGAACTACAGAGTGAGACCCTGTCTCAAGACAAACAAACAAACAAACGAAGTAAGGATAAAGGAGCTCTCTTTTTATCCTCGTCCCCACTGACCTCTCCCTTGCTCCTCACCCCCAGGCCCCTCCTTAGGATGGGAGAAAGGAGGTGGCAACTACAAGGGTTGATCTCGGAGCTGGGCGCTGGTTAGAACTGGCTCCTCACCACCCCAGAGAGTAGCCAGGAACCAAGGTGCTTTGAGCTGTTGTTTGTCTCCTGCTGATTGTACCGTCTGTTAGCCTCTGCTTGAGCGGTACGGTCGGGGAGCTCAGCATTTCCTGAAGTAGCCTATTCATCTTTTGAAATACACATTTAAAAAAAATAAAGTATTTCTCATGTTGAATTGAATGTCTGTCCCTTTTTGATTCCCAGGCGCTGGCTTTGAACTTCGGGAGGGCACTCTGTCCCCTTGCTCAGTGCTGCCTGATAAGCGGCAGTGTGTATTGAACGACGGACAGCTGGAAAATCAGGATGCTGCACCACTCAGGCATGATTAGAAAAGAGGCAGGAAATGAAAGGCGCTCAGGGAAAAAAAGGAGGAGATTCTCGGGGAGTGACAAGTCCAAATTTGAACCTGCAAGGGAACCAAGAAGGAAGTGATAAAAACTAAGAAATAAATGAAATCATTCCTGATGAGTGTGCAGTGGAAGAGAAAAATGAGATAATTATAGTCTAAAGCAGTTATGCTAATGAAGTTATAAATAGGCTAACAGGATTGTGACTATAATGTTGGTTGTAAGAAGATAGAGAGTGATATTACGCTGGTAACCTAATGGGAAAGAATTGGAATATGAAATTTGTGTGAATGACTGATAAGGAAATAAAATAAGGATGTTCAAGGGGAAGGAGAGAACGTCACCAGCAACTGGCCTGACTCCAGGACCTAGCCACAGGGCAGGTGCGGCGGACAAAGGCGTTCACACCCAGGGACTGATGATTATTTACCAAGCACATTCCTAACTGGTGTGGGAGGCACAGTCCAGATTTCGCAAAGCCAGCTAAGAAGTTTGAATTTCTTTTATCCTAGCACCTCGCTGCTTCCCTGGACTGGGAGACAGAACTCCCTGGAAAATATCAGATGGTGAGATTGGAGCTTCCTGCTGATTTTCAAAAAGCTGAATCCAGTACCTGGCCTAGTCTGACCAGTTGGAATGCGGGACGGATGCCCTGACGAATGGGCAGAAACAGCATCACAAACTGCCCGTGACAGGGAACTCTGCCAATCGCCCGTGAATGGCAGATGGCAACGGTGTCCCTGGAAGGTGACTTCGTCCACAGGTACAGATGTGCATATTACTTCTAAAATATGCAAGTGAAATTTAACTCCAGTTTCTATAAGTCACTCAAGCCAGTAAAAGAGGCCCCACTCTGAGGGCCAGGAATGGTGGTGCACACCTGTAATCCCAGCACTTGGGAGGCTGAGGCAGGAAGACTGCCGCAAGTTCGAGGCCAGCCTGGGCTACGTAGTGAGCTCAAGGCCTGAACTGCATAGCAAGACCCTGTCCTGAAAAGCAGAAACTAAACTAAACTAAACTAACTAAATAAATAAAAAGGAGTCCCCACTCTTCATTAGGAAGTATTAGGAAAGACTGTGAAAGCTTCAAAATGGGCAAAAAGTGACTCCTATCTAGAACACCTTTCTGGGCTGTCGCTGCTTTTCCTCGGCTTTGAACCATCTTACAGTATCTGAAGGTGTAGAATACTGAGACTAACAAGGGATCTTGCAAACTGAGCTGCAAATGAATCTCGGGAACTGTGTTTGGTGCAGCTGAGGTTAACTACTGTCTGTGGATAGGAACCGCCCTTTCTGTAGTCAGTTCAGTCTCCCTAGATACACCTGTGCTTAAATTCTCCTTTGAACTGATTTTAAGGTCTTACCGGTTCCCTCATAACTTGAGCTAATAAAATCTTGAACACACGAGAGTCTTGGTTTCAGCCTTAAGAAACACACACCTTAACACAAAGGGACGCTGACTCTAAGCTGCCCATTAGCGAGGTCGCCCTCTCATCAGCTTGGGTCATTTGCTTTTCGTTTCCCACCAGACCCTGTAGCTGCAGCTGCACCTTACTACTTGGTGACTCATTGCTGCGAGGGGACGAGGTCTCTGAGGCGGGGCTGGAGGAGGAGATGAGACAGAGTGTCTCGGGGTGCCTGGCTGTCATCGGCTCATCATGCCTGCACCTTTCCCAGGAGACTGGACCCAGGCATACAGCACAATGTCTGCTGTCCCTCAGAGTGGTACGGGGAGACCAGACCTCTGTCCCTGCTCCATGCGGACACGGTGGCATCTCAGGGGCTGTGAGGCCCATGATGACTGTGGTTCCCACACACCTATGCTCGTTCCTGCCCTAGGGACAGCTTACATACCTGATACTGGGGATCGAACCCAGGACCTCCGCACCAGTTACATTCCCAATTTTTTTGTTTGTTTTTGCTTTCTTAAGCTTTGAGACAGAGCCTCACTCAGTTGCAAAGTTTCCCAGCGAAGGCAAGAACTTGCAGCCCTCCTGCTTCAACTTCCCAGAGTGCTGACATTATAGATGTGTCTTCTGCAGTGTCGCTCACCCTCTCTTGGGAATAGAATGGCTGATGGCTATTGGGGAACATGATACATGGGGAAGGGAAATGAAAAACCTTTGAATGTAGCAGCTTCAAAACATTGTCACTGGGTGGGAGATTTAGCTCAGTGGTTAGAGTGCTTGCCTAGCAAGCACAAGGCCCTGAGTTCAATCCCTGGTACCAAAAAAACCCAACCCCCCCCCAAAAAAAAACATTGTCACTATTATACAGGCTGCTGAGGGCCTTGAGAGTTGAAATCCTCATAGGGACTTTGAACCAGCAGAAGAGAAAGAAATTGTGGAAACCAGAAAACATCTGAGAAGGCTGCTTGAACAAGGGCCACTACGACGCCGGCAGGTTTGAACAGAGCAGTATCTTCGTCGATGCACTTTTGCCAAAAAGGCCGTCATGTTGAATCACCATCAAGAAATTCTATTACTCTATTTTGGTATTTTCAGGTTTTAAAAACCCCACATTAGCCCCTGGGGCTAACTGCAAAAAAAATTACCCTGAAACCATATGCCTAACAATACGTTCAGGAAGTTTACTAAGAATAAATATTAGTTCACTCTTTTGTAGAACTTGGTTCCTAGCTTATTCTTACTGAAAAAAATTAAATAAATAAAAAGTGGAGTGTGGTGGGCTACACTTGTAATTCCAGCACTCTGGGAAGCTGAGGCAGGAGGATTACAAATTAGAGCCTAGCCTAGCCAATTTAGTGACTTTGTGAGACCCTGTCTCAAAATAAAAATAAAAAATAAATGGCTGGAGATGTAGCTCAGGGTCAAGGCCCTGGGTTCGATCCCTAGCAACACACACACACAAGGAAAGAAAGAAAGAAAACAAATTTCAGCCTCCTTGAACTTTTCTTATTACTTTCTATACCAGAAAATAAAAGGGAAAGATTCTGATATTACACGGACTCTCAAAGGGCAAATAAGAGTCTCAAGAAGTCTGAATTTCCGTCAAGTTTAGGCTACTCAGGTGAAGATGAATTTGAATGCACCGTGTTGGGAAGCTCTTGGGCATCTGGAAGCCGTCTTCTCCTTTCCTCTCAAAGGAAAAGGGCGCTGAGAGCCTCTGGGCCTGGGTGGCCACCGGCAATCCTTCTTCCGGCCCGTCGGTCAACATGCACAGCTTCAGCAGCCCCCGTAGAGTTTCACAGCAAAAAGAGTTGCTGTGATGGACACAGCAAATCGGTTTTCAATGTAGTTTCATCCCCACTTACTCAGACAGGACTTCTTATCAAGGACCTGACGTGGTAAGATAAATGCTCGCACACCTACGTCCTTAGTCATCCTGGAAGTTAACACTTGTTCGTTCTTCGAGTTGGACTCGTTCTTAGAGGAAGTCAGGGGCTCGCGGTTGTGACCACTCACGGGAAAGCACTAGCTCCTGTCGCTTCTGCTCACCAGCCAGCTGAGCTCGTGCTCTGTGACGTAAGCGCCCACGAACGTCTTCATTGACTCTCCCACACCTGCTCACGCGGGGTTCTCCTTACGGTGTCCACACGCTCACCTCTCCGCACTGAGTCTGAAATCTGCCTCGTCGGAGCCACGCAGTGTCCATCCTCATCGTCCGAGGTCGGCAAAAGGAGAGGCGCCTCCACGACCCGGCAGGGTGCGCCCCTTAGACCACCTGCCCCTGGAATCTGACTCGGGCCTCTACGGTCTCCACCCCGCCCTGCCTCCTGGAAGCCGGGCGAGCCCGCCGGTGTGATGCGGAGGTCACAAGGGGCTTCCTCTGGAGACAGCATTGGACCTCACTGGACTCCCCGTTTTGGTAGTTACTGCTTTGGGTGCGCGGAAGACGGCTTCCTCTAGCTGTTGGCGCCTCGTGATTTGTTTGCAAACTAGGAATTTAAAGAACGCTGAGTTTGAACTCAATGGAAAACTCTAAAAGCTATTTGCCCCCTTTTCACAAACAGTAGGCCTGCTTAACGCTCATCGTCCCTGCTCCAGGAACTCATGATGACTGCAGGATGATGGTGCTGGGGACAGGGATGGTTACTTATCCTTTGGTGAGCAGACATAGTGCTTGGTCCACTGTCCATCCTTAGCCCAGTACAGGTTCCCCAGAGCCAGAACGACATGTCACACCCTGAAGGCCATCTAAAGACCTAAAAGAAAAAAAATTACACCACCTTCGGAATTAGGACAGGATTTAAAGAGTTCTAACCCAATCCTTCCCCATCCCCCAACACTACATACAAGGAAGCAGAGAGCCAGGGACAGAACCACCAGACTAGGCAGGCTGGGACCGCTAGACTGCTGTTACAGGGACGCTGTAGGGACCAGCGAGCCGGAGATGGGGGTGGAGGGTTAGGCTCCTTCAAGTGGTGAAAAGGAGGGAAATGGGTCCTGTCCACCGCATTCTGGGCGGGTGAAAGCCAGGCCAGCTGCAGTTTAGTAAGAGGTGTGGGACATGGTCCGTGTGAATACAGTAATCCTCGCCCTGTCGCAGATGGGAAGGCAGACACAGGGAGCGCAAGCCATCCCCTGAAGCTTTCTGATCCTCTAGAACCTGAACCTAGGCGGTCTGGCCCTGTGTCCGTGGTTTTAATTACCTCAGTTATCCAAGATTGTATTTCATTTTACTAAGGATATTATTAGTTTGATTTTTGGGTTTTTTTTTTTTGTCTTTTGAGACAGGATCTGTCTATGTAGTTCAGGCTGGCCTTGATCTTACCATGTAGCTGGGTCTGGCCTTGAACTCATGGCAGCCTCCAAGTGATAGGCTCACAGGTGTATGCTACTGTGCCTGGCTTTACTTTCTCATTAGAGTTTGTAACAGCTTAGCTAAGGAAAGCATTATTATCCCATTTTACAAGTAGGACAGTGAAAGTCAGATAATTTCCCAAGGGAGAAAAGAGATTATATTTTAAAACCAGATGTCCTGGTTCTTTTGTTTGGTTTTTTTGTTTGTTTGTTTTGTTTTGTTTTGTTTCGAGACAGAGTCTCGCTTTGTAGTTCAGGCTGGCCTTGAACTCACGGTCATCCTCCTGTCTCAGCCTCCTGAGGGCTGGGATTACAGGTGTGGGCCATCACACTTGGCTCTGGCTCTTAATTCTACATTCTTTTTGCTACATTCTATATGGATATCTACATAGATGTGTGCATATATAGCCAATTTTTAAATTTTGGTTTAAAAATAGTACTATGACGTGCAGTCTGCTGGATATAGCGTGGGTTTCTATTATGTTTTGCTGTGTTTTCGCCAGTAAAACAGGTCCAGTCTCTGGGGACTTCTTGGTGACACAGGCTTTGGGAAGGCTTGGCATGGCTGCCACCAGCGCTCTGGGAAAGAAATTTTCCTGCCCTACTTCTTTTATGTGTTTATAGGATCAGTTCCCCAAACTGGAAGACTCATTCTTTTCTGCCCCTGCTGGGACCTTTGTGAAATTTCCCCAGTGAGGAAATTGCTTCGGCTCTGGAGCTTTCTTACATGCATTCTCAAAGGCAAAAAAAGAAATCCCCAAGGAGGAAACCCACAGCCGCTAGAACAATCGCCTGCAGGGCGCAGCACTTGAGTGGCTGAGCCCCGAAAGGTGTGTTTCCAGCGTAATCTGGGAATAGGAGTTTGAGATTTCCTGTTGGTTTCCCAACTTCTGTGCTATTTCTGCGCGTCCTCTCGGATTTTCTCCAGGGAGGTTCACTAAGTAGCTGGAAGACTCAACATTCAAAAGCAAAACTCATTAGAAATAGAAAAGCTAACTGTATTGTTCCCCAGTTAGAATTGTCTTGGTCATTCATAGATCTCTTTTCTCATCCCTCTGGATTTTAGGGTTGCTCCTATCTACTTCTGGTTCTCACATCCACTGACATGGTCCCAAAGAAACAAAAAAATCCCAGCGGCCACGAGGCTCTCTCCCAACCTCTTCTCCTCTCCCGGGCTTGCGGGAGGTGGGGCTCACCTTTGTCCCATGGAGGGCTTCCAAGGGGACTCCCGGAGCATACAGGAAATGCTGTCTCCGTGACTCAAAAGTTATACTAATTTAGTCTGCTGAAGTGTTTCTTGTTTGAAGTGATTTATACTTTATCTCGTCATCAGCAAGGAGCATACTTCTCTGACACACGGTGCCTCTCGGTGACCCAGGATAAGTGATTTAAGCTCTTGCCTTCCAATTTCCCCAGTTGCCAAAAACCAGGCCAGGCGTGTCGAACTGATTACCCTCCCCAGTGAGGAAAGCCACAGGGTTCTAGCTCTGACAATTCCTAGAGATCAAAGCCGCAGATGTGGGGTGGATCAGCGAGGCTCTGGAGGCTCGCTCTGAACACTGCAGTTAAAGCGGTGAGTTCGATGCCTCCCCAGGCACCCTGTGCCCCCCCTGGAGCACTCCGAAAGGAGAGAGATGGAGAGTAGAGTGTGGGCCCAGCATCCTGACCACACAGCACATGGAAAAGGGCCCCAGGAAAAATCTCCTTTGGTAGTGGATGCAGTTTCAGTAGACAGAAAATAGTCGAAAGGGCTCCGTGATGCCAGGAGAGGAAATGGTTTCTAAACGATAACTCTGTCACTTTTTCTGGGGACCCCCAGGTCACCTGTCGCATGGCCTGTGCGAGCCTTGGGAGGTGGCCCTCTCCCTGCCAGGCCTATAGAGGTCTTCTGGCAGGCAGGGGCCGGAAATCTTTGGAGGAAAAAGAAGTACCAGTGGCCAGAAGCAGCGACCTTAGGAACGAAATCCGGCAAAGCTGTATTTGAGATGTTTCTTGTCCCGGGGTTGGACTGGCTGAGGGTGGGAAATTCCCGCCTGCAGCCTTGTGCCTCCTGGAGTACTGTACACTGTAAAAATGCGCCTCAGCACAGTCCTTCTCTGGAAACTGGTTTCAAACCCAGGGCACATTCGGCACGTCAGGTTAAAAAACAAAGCAATGCAGTCTGCAGCAGTCTGCGACCCAGTGCTGAAGGAACCAACACCTACAAGAACGAGGAGCCGCAGCTGCTGTGGGGCTCCTACTCCACATCCCGGCTCTCCTCTGGGGTGGCATCAGTGAGTTTCCCTTCTGCAGGAGTCTGACTCCCTCTGAACCTTTTCAGTAGGAATGAGAAGCATCCTACTGAACTGCAAAGACAGACCCTGTTTCAAAAAATAAATAAATTCATCAATTAGAAAAACCCAAATGCCAAAATAAATAAATTTTAATAAATGAATGAATAAATAAATAAATACCAGGGATTGAACCCAGGGCCTTCCCACTGAGCACAAGCTGCCAGCATCCTTCACCTCCCCAGGTCACTCCCCTCCATCTTCCCACGTCACACAAAACATTCTTCGGAAAGATCACCTTTCTTTGTGTCACTCCCCTCCTGGACACCATCTTGGTCTCTCCTTATAATTTATCTATTTATTCTGAAACAGGGTTTCGTTGTGTATCCCAGGCCGGCCTTGAGCTCACAGTGATCCTCCTGCCTCAGCCTCCCTGCTGCTGGAATTAGAGGCCTGCGCCACCACACCTGGTTCCCATGGTAATTACAGAGACGTTAACTTTTGTGGGGTCCTTGATGCCTGACGGGCTGGTCCCACTAGCATTTGGGACCTAATCTTGTACCCTTTCCTTGTCACTTAGAGCATTCTTCTGTCACACTTATTTGCACTTTCCTTATCTCTGCAAAAAAGTACTAAATGTGTTCTACCTCCGCCGCCTTTTCCTTGCCGCTCCTCCGGTTGGGGCTGCCGGGCCGACGCGCCCCAGGCTCCCGCGCCCTGCTCCAGCGCGTGGAAGTCGGAGTCTCGCTCTTTTCCCTTGTTCTCTCTCTTCCCTGATTGGCCTGCTGGCTCTTTGCGCCAGCGCCACATAAACCACGCGCCGTGGCCGGTGCGTCCCGTCCCGCCTGCGCCTCTCAACCCGCCCGCAGCCATCTAGAGGGGAACAAGAGACTGCAGCACAGGTGGGCGGTGTGAAGCTCGGTCGCATCCAGGTCATCTGCCGGATTTCAGACTCCACCCTTCCTCCTGCTCCTCAGCGCCGCTCCACTTTCTTGCTTTCCAGGCTCCGCGCTTATGACTGAGCGTCCTCATGTTTGTCTTTCCTGTTTGCTTTCTGCCCGGTGGGTTGCCCCTATACAGCTACTGCTGTGACTGGCGGCAGGTGGGTCCGGGGATTCGAACCCAGGGCCTTCGGCCTGAGCCGCATCCCCAGCCCTATTTTTACTGTGAACAGGGTCTTGCCGAATTGCTCAGGCTAGGCTCCAACCTGTGATCCGCCTGCCTCAGCCTCCCTGAGTGCTTAGATTTCTACTGTCTTTTTTGCTGAGATTGATGGTAATAAATTGACTAATCTCCGATGTTATCTTCCTTCTTAGGTTTGAGACACATTTTCGTTTTGTTTTGTTTTGTTTTATCAGTACTGGGAGTGAACACAGAGCCTTAGCCCTGAACTACATGCCCAGCTCTTTTTTTATTTTTTATTTGGAGACAGGGTCTTAAATTGCCCAGGCTGGGCTCAGGTTTGAGATCCTCCTGCCTCAGCCTCCCCGAATGCTGAGATTACAGTCCCACTTTCTCTTTCCTCTGGTCGCAGCTCACACAGCCCGTCACCCAGGTGTGCGAGGCTCCCCTGCACCCCCATGCCACCTGCCACCAATCCTTCCTGCCCTAGGTGTGTGAGAGGGGGTCACGCACTGCCCATTGATGTCCCACTCCCCTTTATGTTGTCCACCTGACTGGGCCCTGTGCAGAACACACCTTCATTATTTCTACTTCCCCCGCCCCGCCCTTCCTGCCTTCCCATCTGCCACAGATCTACGTGGCTCCCTGTCTCCTGTTCTTTTATTTTGCTCTTTATTCAGACCTTGGCTTTCTCATATAAGAGAAACCATGTGGTAGTTAAGCTTGTGCACCTGATTCCACTTAAGATTATGGTCTCAAGGTGCATTCATTTTCCTACAGACAACTCAAGTGTACCCTTTATGGCAGAGCAGTGCTCCGATGTGTGTAAATACTGCACTTTCTTTATCCATTCATCTGCTGACCCTCCCTTAGGATCTAAGAAAATGGGAACGCATCTTATCTAGCACTAGCAACGTGCTCCTCAGCACCCTCCTCCCCACCGCCAAATGCTGACAGCTGTATTAATAAATTCGAGTTGGAGAAAGAATGAGATGCAACCTCCGAGAAACAACCAGCAGGCTTTACTTCCAGAGCAAACCCAGCCAGAGAGGAGACTTCTCGGGAACAAAGGAGAAGCTCCAGAACAAAGGGGCTTGAGGTTATATAGGGTTATGGCGGAAAGGCATGTGGGCATCGGCTGGCCCCGAGATTTTCTGCAGGGTGAGGTATTTCTTTGTTCCTCCTTGAGGCTGTGGGCCTCGGGGAGTGACCCCGCAGGAGGAGCTGGAGCGCGGCGGAGCGCGGCGGCCTCGGGAAGGTCTTGGGAGCCGAGAGTTGGTTGTTTCCCACGGGGCATGTAGCCTTACAGCCCTTAGTGTTACTGACCAGGCCCCGGCTAGAAATGTCTGGGATTAGCTGGGAATCTAGCTCAGTGGTTAGAGTGCTTGCCTTGCAAGCAGAAGGCCCCGAGTTCGATCCCCAGCACCAAAAAAAAAGAAATGTTTGGGATTGGAATATACAACAGGCTGCTGAAGTGAGCTTGATGTCTGTGGCCCACACAGCTGAGCTTCATGCCTGATTTACCATTAGAGGGTGTCTCGCCCGACACGGAAAGCACAGTGGCGTGGCCGGGTCCCCACTTCACAGCTCCAAAGAAGACGCAATAATAATTTACAATTGACCTATTCTAAGAGCAAGTTTTACAACTCAAAACTTTCAAACAAATTACGCTCAAGGAGAGTTTGAAGAAATGACACTTCTTATACGTAATTTCTTCTTATATGTAGTTAAATCAGATATAAACCCAACAAATATTTAACAACTTTTGTTCTTATCTATTAAAAGGTCAAATCGTGTTGAACAAAATAAATCAGACACAAGAGACAAGGTGCAAAACAGAAGAAGGCCGGTGAGGGCTGTATAGGGACCAGGAGGAGGGTGAGGGAGAGAGGAGAGTGCCGGTGGGCAAGGTCAGTGGAGCTGGATGCAGGTCAGTGACTCACTGATTTGTGCAGCTCGCCCCTGTCAGGTGTTGCGGTTGGTGCCTAGATGGCCCCCAAAGCCTCATGTGGTTATAGTTGGGGCTCTTTCAGAGGTGGCTGAATCCAGAGTGTGTGATGCTGGGATTAAGGGCATGTGGTCACTAAATCAATCCACTGACTGGTCTGGCACCGCCCTAATCCCAGCAGCCTGGATAAGATATAAGGGGCAGCTGATAAGGTCCACCTTGCTTACCTTGCTGCCGTCTGCCCGTCTGGCAGGCCACCCTGCCTTGGAGCCAGCCAACTATGAACTGAAACCTCTACAAACTGTGAGCTAAGTAAACCTTCCGCCTTTAACTTTGGCTGTCGGGTATTTTGTCTCAGCAACGAGAAAAGTAACCAAGACATCAGGAAAACAGTAAAGGTCACCTCTCGTTTGTGGCACATGCCTGTAATCCCAGCACTCTGGGATGCTGAGTCAGGGGGATGAAAAGTTTTAGCCCAGCCTGGACAATTTAATGACTTGGAAAGAGCCTGTCTCAAAATAAGGGTATAGTGTGAAGGTCCTGGGTTCAATCCCTGGTACCACCCAAAAAACCTACCAACCAAACAAACAAAAACAGCAAAAACAACAGCAACAATAAACCAGCAAAGGTCAGTACGTGTTACCTGCTATATGAAGAATTTTACATGAATAATTGCAGTTTCTGTGTGATCATTTCAAATCTAACAATTTTTATTTAGTTCCAAAAGAAGAAAAATCAGTGAAGTTGCTAAAAGGCTAATTAGAATAAGGCAGCAGTTACCATGATGAAATTATTTTCGGGATTTCTAGATGTACCAGGTGACAGAATTTTTAAAAATTCCAGCCACTGTGGTGTCACATGATTCTCAACCCAGCCACCCAGGAAGCTGAGACAGGAGGATGCACAGTTGGAGGACAGGCAGAGCAAGGTAGCAAGACCTGTGTCAGGCTAAAATAAAAAGGGCTGGAGATGGCTCAAGTCCTGGGCTCCATCCTCAGTACCACACATATCCACACAAACACACAGATGAATGGAGGTGAGTAATTTATTATGGAAGATAAGACTAGTTAGACCCTGTGTCAAAAAAGAAATTTTTGTGTACAATTTCTTTATTGTATAAAAAAAAGTGATTCCCCTCAACAAATCCAGAGAACATTCTGGTAGGTTAGCCTGCTTTTAATTTGTGTTTTTGTTTTCTAAGAGAGGGCTTCTCTACATCATTCAGGCTGGCCTTGAGCTCACAATGTGCCCCTGGCTGGCCTCAAACTTGTAGTGATCCTCCTGCCTCCCAAGTACTGGGATTACAGATGTGCACATCTGCACCTGGTTTACATGCTTTTTGTAACATGCTTATATTGTGCATGATTCCTTATGCTTATCCCCCATGGATAAGCATAAGCTTCCGCTCAGTGGTAAAGAACTTGCTTAGCATCCAAAGGACCTGGGTTCAATCTCCAGCATGGAAAAAAAATTCCTTGAACTCATGATTTGGGATGACTGCATACTGTTATATTAAATGCTCTTCCATGATTTTATTGGTGACGTTCAATGATAGTTTGGTTGCTTCTTTTTTGTTATATTAAAAATTAAGCATTAAGTGGGCCGGAAAGGGTAGAAATAGCACAGCTGGGCTCCCAGTGCCAGACCGGGAGGGAGATGAAGATCAGTGTGTCTCTTGGCTTTCTTCAACGCTTGGCCTCCTGTTCCCATTGGAAAACTGGCTTCCTGCCATCTCTAGAATCAGTCCTTACCTGATTCTACAGTTTGTTTTGATATTTTGAGACAGGGGTCTTGCTATGTGGTCCAGGCTGGCCTTGAACTCACGATGTGCTCCTGGCTAGCCTCAAACTTGTGGTGATCCTCCTGCCTCAGCCTCCCAAGTGCTGGGATTACAGGTGTGTGGCACCATGCCTGGTTTTAATGATTCTATAGTTTTGATGGCTTGTGTTTCTTATTGTTGTTGTTCCACTTTTCAAGCTCCTCTTTGGGAGCAGTGGAGACAAGCCCGATTTGTTTCATTGGCAAGGCTTGTGTTGGCCTTTTGCCTCTGTCACTGAAAAGCGCCCGACCCCAGGCCACCAGCCTGCCTACTGAGGCCACAAGGGCTGCATCTGCCCAGCACCACCGCCAGCCCCTCTTGCCCACTGCATCTCGGCCCCGCTGGAACCTTCCTCCTGCTGGATTACTTTACCCGGCAGTTCCAGGACTCCCCCTCCCTGCCCTCCACTTCCGAACCCTTCCCACGGAGAGGTCTCTGTTCTGTCCGCCGGGCCGTGACAATAGTGAGGGACCTGCCTACGGAGCTCAGGTCACCGTCCTGAGTCCCAGCGCTTAACCATCTCAACTTTCCCATCTCAGAAACGTCCCTGCAGCTGCAGCTGTCACTTGGATTCAGGCTGGCGCTGCCTTGATTTCACTTTAAGGAGGATCAGCCAAAGGGGATGCAGCCAAAGGGGATGAACACTTGCTTTGAGTGAGGTATGGTGCACATCTGTAATCCCAGCCTTCAGGAGGCTGAAGCAGGAGGGTAACCCAAATTTGAGTTCCAGATTAGCCTGGCTCCATGGCGAGACCCGATCTCTAAAAAAAAAAAATAAATAAAAAAGCTTGCTCTATTAGCTGGAACACAGCTAAGGAGGGTTAACTGGTAGAGCAGCTAAATGGCTGGTAAGAGGTACACTTGTACACTTGAATATTAAAATTGTACAAACATGCTAAAGCCTGTTAACTACACTATGTAAGAACTGTGCCTGAGACTTATATAAGGGGATGCGAGGAGGAGGAGGAGGAGGAGGAAGAGGGAGGAAGAAGAGGAGGAGGAGGGAGAAAGAGGAGGGAGGAGGAGTGTGGAGGAGGAGGGTGATGTGACCCTCACAGCGATTGTGTTGAAGGCGAATTTAAGAGTGAGGTGGGCAGTGTTAATACTGACCCGGTGAGGCAGTGGGGGCCATTGTTTCAGATGGGTTTAATTTTACTTGGAGTTTATGGATCTTCCCAAATGCATGCCTAAAATTCTTTTTTGAGTCAAGGTCTTGCTGTGTAGAAGCCCAGGCTGGCCCCAAACTCTCAGTCACCCTCCTGCCTCAGTCTCCCAAGTACTAGGATCACAGGTGTGCGCCAGCACACCCGGCTCTGTGTGTCTAAAGTTACTGTGCTGAATTTAACAAATATTCAGAAAAGAGCTCTTTGATGTCCACCCTAGGCACAGTGAGACGCCCCACAAGGCAGATAACGGGAATCGGGAATGACAAAGCAGCTTGTCAAGTGGAAAACGACAGCTTACTCTAACTTTCCCACTGTGCAGTAGCTGAGGCATCCCCAGGAATAGCGGCAGGCCTGGAAGACGAGGTCACAGTCTGAGTTGGGCCCAGAAACGGGAGGAAGTGGGGATGAGGCGGCCGGTTATGTCTCACACCTGTCAGCCACCCTTCACCCACAGGAAGTCGCAGCCAAGGCCGTCATCTTGCAGGACAAAGGACACTGATGTGAAATGAGTCTGAAATGTAAAGATCTCCACAAATCATCCCTAAGTCATGTGGACGGATGCCCGGGGCGACGCCACCTCCGACTGTGACCCTGGCCATCTCGCTGAGGAATTTCCTCGGGGGTCTGTTTCCCTTCATCCCTGAGAATGACACACATTTTCTTTTCCTCCAGTGTGATCCCAAAATTAGCCTGGTGGGATGGGAATCCTTCCCCAAAGGGCACAGCTGTGGGGATTTCAAGGCTTCTTTCTGGCGTGACTTCTTGCCTATATTGCAGAAGTAGGTTAAATCTAGCTTAATCACAGGAAAAAAAGAAAGGACTTTGAGAGGAGCTGTCCAGTTTGCTTTTCTGTTTTTCACACAAACAAAACATTTTCATTTTTCGTGCAGCACAATGAGTTTAAATGTCCTCCCAGTCCCCAGGCCCCTTTTTGAAGCTGGGCTTACACATGTGATAAAAATTATGATGCTGGTCTTATTTAGCTATTTTGTTGTTGTTATTGTTGTTTTAAGACAGGGTCTCACTATTTAACTCAGGCTGGTCTTGAACTCACTGGGTAGCCCAGGCTGGCCTTGGACTTGCAGTGATCTTCCTGCCTCAGCCTACTGAGTGCTGGGATTACAGGTGAAAAACCTGGCTTCCTTAGTTTAGCTATTCTTTTTTTATTTTTGGTCAAGGATCGAACTCAGGGCCTTGCACTTGCTAGGCAAGCACTCTAACCACTGAGCTAAATCCTCAGCCCAGCTTAGCTATTCTTATCCATAATTGTAACAACCACTTATTAAAACATTTACGTTTTCCCTTCTGTTTTAGAATATTTTCCAGCAAACACCAAATATGGATGGTAAGTTGAAGGCCTGGAAGCTTTCTTTAAAAACAACAATAAGTGTTAAAGGGTTGCTTTTTCCTTATTCTGCATCCTAGGATTTTTGGTGCCTTAGGAAGGGGTCCCTTTGATAGATACAGCCTCCAAGGCAGCAGCATCTAATAGACTTTTGATATCTGGATCCTTGCAGAGTCATTTCTGGGGCTGTTTCTCTTTTCTCCTTTGAGAGCTTCACACAGGAAGCCCGTGCTTGGCACAGCTGTTTACTGAAACTCACTTGTAACAGAAGGGTGTGAAGCAAGGTGGTCACAGGCTTTGATAGTTTTAAAATTTTTATTTATTTATTTTTAACATGTCAGGATTTAAACATCACTTTTAGGAGGCAAGAACTACTGTAGGTATCTTCCCCAAAGAGTTAAAGACATCATTTTACAGCGATCCGTGCACACCTATGTTTATAGCAGCACAACTCGTAACAGTCAAATCTTGGAAGCAGCCTCTATGCCCACCAGCAGTCGAATGGACAAAGAAAATGTGGTATTTACACACAATGGAGTACTACTCTGCCATAAAGAAGGATAAGTTTGAATTATTTGCAAGAAAGTGGGTGCACCTTGAGACCATAGCCTTAAGTGAAACAAATCAGACACAAAAGCTTAACTATCGCATGGTTTCTCTTATATGAGAAACCCAAAGTATAAACAAATTAAAAAGCAAAATAAAAGATAGAGAATAGGAAGTAAGAAGATAAATCTTCTTCAAATGGAAAGCAGATCAAGAGACGGAAGGAGGGGATCAGGGAAGGCGACACAGAACTAAGACGTGTTGCATCCATGTACCAGCTCCCCACAATGAGTGTAATCATTATGCACTGCAAACACAGACTAATAAAGAACTTGTAAGACGAGTACTCCATATCTGGACAGCATCGGGCCTCTCCTCTAACCTGGTGGAGCAGTCATCTAGACAACCCCAACTGGTGCATTTCGCCCCATCCCCTTCTGGGGCAGGCAGACGTGACGGGCTCTTGCCCCTCGCCATTCTGCAGAGACGGGGAGAGTCGCAAGGTGACCCTGAGCTCCCCACCCGTCTGGGGGGTCCCAGGCTGCTGGGGTAGCAGCCAGCTCTCTCCTGCACTGCTCTCAGGCCCCTTACCCACCACTGCGTTGGGCCATCCCCCAGAGCCATTCTTCAGGCTTCCTGTCATGTGCACGGCCTGCTAGAGCTGCTGTGAGGCTATTAAATATCTCCAGGCACTCAGCAAACATTCGTCAGTGCCAGAAAGCAGCACCACCATTACGGTCACTCGCAGCAGCAAGCAGGCTTCCATTCCAGTCAGAGCCGGGACGCTGTATTAGTTTCCTGCTGCTGCTATAACAAAAGAGCACAAATTGATGGGTGTAAAACAGCACAGACTTGGTTCCGTTGCAGTCCTGGAAGTCGGAGTCTTCAGGTCAGAGCGTCAGAGCTCTCTGCGGAGGTCACAGGAGCAAACCCACTTTGCTTCCTCCCAGCTTCGGGACCCGTTATTCTGGGCCTGTGCCCTGCGCTCCACCTTCACAGCCCAGGCAGTGTCTCCAGGGTCTCTCCATCCTCTGCTTCCGTCCTTGGACTTTCTGTTGTGAGGCTGATGCTCCTGCTGCCCACTGCCAAGGACACTGTCATTCTGATGGGCTACCCAGGTGTTATGGTTCGTGTCTAGATGTCCCCCCAAAGCCTCACCTGGTAAGAAATAGCTGGATCTGGAGTGTGTGATGCTGGGATTAAGGGTGTGCGATTACTAAATCAATCCACTGATTGGTTTAGCAGCTCCCTAATCCCAGCAGCCTGGATAAGATATAAAACACAGGAAGAAGCTGGTTAGCCCCCTTGCTTGCATTCCTTGTTTACCTGGCTGCCTTCTGCTGTCTGCCAGGCCAGCCTGCCTTGGACCCAGCTGGCTGTGGGCTGAAACCTCTACAAACTGTGAGCCAAAGAAACCTTTCTTCCCCTAACTTTGGGTGTTGGGCATTTTGTCTCAGCAACGAGAGAAAAGTAACTAAGACATCAGGTCATCCAGGATGGTCCCCACCTCGACACCTGTGTCACGGCTTGGCGACCAGGCTGTGGACACAGTCAGTGCGCTCTCCTCTGCCCCCATGACCATGTCTAAAGTTTCATTTAATTCCCCATCTTCAGAGAGACCAAAGACTGAGTGACGGTGATGCTTTAAAACCAAGTAGCACAGAACTATCACCACTATCATTCCTAAGACCATCTGCATATATTTATGTATCAGAAAGATCCAGATGAAAACTTCACAAACCATCTCGAATCCCCTTCTTCCTTCGTTGCCTCTATTTCGAAGTCCATCCTTCCTTGGAGTAGCCAAGTGACCAGATCTTACCAAAGAAAGAGAGGTAAGAAGCTGTTGGGGATTTTTTTGAAAACTTTGCTTTTATCATTAAAGAAGACACAGACCTGACAGCTGGATCTTCGGCAGCTGTCTTGTAGTCATGAGGGAAAGGCCAAATCCAGGAAATCACAGAGACATTGGCCCTGTCATTATTGGGTAACTGAGACAACTCCAGCAACCACCCGAGCAACTTCCTGGTGCGTGAAAACAAGTGAACTCACATTGGTTCTCACCACGGTGTTTCTGTTCTCTGTTACTGGGATCTTGCGGCTGAGCAAACACACAAGCAATTTAAAACATCGGCTAGCTGTAAATGGCTCGTTCCAGAGGCCTTGTGTGGACTTTGTAATATCGAAATAAACTTTGATAATATTTTAATGGACAATGAATTTATTCTATTATTGATAATTTTAGATATATGAATAGGTAATTTTAGACTTATTAATGGAAACTCCCCACTTTGGCCAAAACAATTACTTCAAAGGATCAGGAACAAACTGGTAGCAAATGCAGGCTGGCCCAGGAGACTGCCAAACATATTTCTTTTTAAAAACCTTTCCCACGCTTATATTTAAATCCAAACTTGCTTAACTTTAAAAATCTCATTTTTATAACAAAATGTATTTTAATGCCTCTATTTACACCAAACCTGGGGTACTTATTTTTCCCCCATTGTTTTTTCCTGGGGCATTGAGTTTTGTTCCCTTCGGTTCTGAGATGTCAAGATTTCCTATTGCTGTAGGAGCAGAAATGTTTGTTTTCAAGGTCTAAAAGTCTTCTCCGAGGGGGCTTTCCAGAAAGTTGCATGGCGGGCAGAGAGGTGCAAGTTCTGCAAGTTCTAGGGAGCCCCCTTCCCCCTCTGCTGCTCCCCTAGACAGCAGCCCTCCCAGGAAGCTCGGGTTGTAGGTCTGACAGACCTGCGCCCTTTGACCTCTAAGCCTGGCAACAGGCAGAAGGCGGAGACGCGGCTCCTAGAGAGAGAGAGCGAGAGACAGGTCCAGCTGTCACGCGGTGCCCCCAGAAGCACGAGAGAAAAGTCTAGAATCCTATCCGAACGTGGCACTAGGCTTTTCAGAACTGTTGCCAATGCAATCTTGCAATGCTAGAAAATTCAGGAAAAGTTTTGTAGTTTCGATCCCATTTGCAGTTTGGGCTCATTGGAGATACTCAGTTTTTTTCTTTCAATTTTAGGGTGCCACAGATTTCGCAAAGCCACATCAATGTAAAAATGGTTCTTGCCAGGTTCGGTGGCGTAAGCCTGTAATCCCAGCCCTGGGGAAGTTGATGCAGGAGGATTGCCAGGAGTTTAAGGCCAGCCTGAACTGCATAGTGAGATCCTGTCTCAAAAAAAGGGGTGGGGGGGCAGCCTAGGGATTTAGCTCAGCGGTTAGAGTGCTTGCCTTGCAGGTGCAAGGCCCTGAGTTCGATCCCCAGCACAAAAAAAAAAAAAAAAAAAAAAAAAGCTCTTGGAGAGGGAGACATAAAAGTAAACTATATTAAATGCGTATGTGAAGTATGTGAAGTTTTACAGTCTGATTTCAGAAAGATTAAAAGTGTGAAAAGCAAGCATTTTTGTCTCGAGGGAAAGTGAGTGTTCGTGTTGCTCT